>OX463844.1:5216353-5258750 GCA_949825065.1 Odontocerum albicorne
TTATATATATATATATATAATGTACTTCTACCCCGCACGCGAAGAGGTTACAACACTAGCAAACTAACTAAATTAAGTAGATATATAATGTACTTCTACCCCACACGCGAAGAGGTTACAACACTCGCAAACTAACTATATTAAGTAGATATATAATGTGTTTCTACCCCGCGCGCGAAGAGGTTACAACACTCGCAAACTAACTATATTAAGTAGATTTACAATATAATGTACTTCTACCCCACATGCGAAGAGGTTACAACACTTGCAAAATAACTATATTAAGTAGATATATAATGTACTTCTACCCTGCACGCGATTAGGTTACAACACTCGCAAACTAACTATATTAAGTAGATATATAATGTTCTTCTACCCCGCACGCGAAGAGGTTACAACAGTCGCAAACTAACTATATTAAGTAGATATATAATGTACTTCTACCCCACACGCGAAGAGGTTACAACAGTCGCAAACTAACTATATTAAGTAGATATATAATATACTTCTTCCCCACACGCAAAGAGGTTACAACACTCGCAAACTAACTATATATTAAGTAGATATATAATGTACTTCTACCCCGCACGCGAAGAGGTTATAACACTCGCAAACTAACTATATTAAGTAGATATATAATATACTTCTTCCCCACACGCAAAGAGGTTACAACACTCGCAAACTAACTATATTAAGTAGATATATAATGCACTTCTACCCCGCACGCGAAGAGGTTACAACACTAGCAAACTAACTATATTAAGTAGATATATAATGTACTTCTACCCCGCACGCGAAGATGCTACAACACTCGCAAACTAACTATATTAAGTAGATACGAGTATATAGTGTGCTTCTACCCCGCACGCGAAGAGGTTACAACATTTGCAAACTAACTATATTAAGTAGATATATAATGTACTTCTACCCCGCACGCGAAGATGTTACAAAACTAGCAAACTTCTAGTGCACACATATATTTCTAACAGACAATCAATAACAGACTAGGATAATTTAAATAAAAATAAGCACGATTGGAATCAAACCCTCAACATCAAGTTAAGTGTTATCAACTCAGTCACGTACGTTATTGTTTTAACTACATTGATATATTACGATCATCAAGGCACTACTCCGACCACAATCATAGATCATTAGCCTTATTGTTTGGTCAGCCATGCTATTTGTTTAATTGAAGAAGTAAACATCAATTGGTTGTCAGAACTACTCAGACAGAAGGTAGGTATTCATATTACACTATAAACATGGCATTGAACCAGGGGTGAATGAAACCTTCCATTGAACTACTTTGATAAATATATTTAGTTCTTGCGTCGAAAGCTTTCTTGTTATACAAATTTTAGTCACCTTTATATCAATTTATTATGGATTACGGTTATGTTTGTCATTGATTGTTTAGTCAATATTCAACATATTTATTGAAACAGTTTTTATTAAGTTTAAGTCTTGTTAGGTTAAACTTATTTTAACTCATCAATAATTTCAAATAATTGGCGCAATGATGAACACAACGTTAGATCAGACCTCTAGCAAATATTGGAAGCGTATGTAACATGCTGCAGTAAATTACTGCACCTGATCACCCAAAGCAAAATAAGAAACCGAAGAGGTGTTGGCAGGAGACAAATCTCCTGGCCCCGCAATATACGTGATTGAACTGGCATAAAGGGCGCTGGAGATGTTTTTCTGGCTGCCAGGGACAAAGATGTCTACTCTCAGGTGATATTCAAAGTTGGAGGGACCTGACATGACACTGGAAAGAAGATGAACATGGATAAAATGTATGTTTTAAGTAAGATGAAGAAATAAGCTTTCAGATGGTTTGTGTGCGTGAAAGAAGTAGAGTAAGGGAAACGTGACTGGATCAAGTGGACCATATTTTAATCAAAGAATATTGTTTATATCGAAGTGTATAAATATGCACCTCCATTGTCTAGTCGGTAAGACGCCTGTCTCCCAACCTGGAGGTTGCGGGTTCAAATTCCGCTAAAACTCCGATTTTTTTAAAAAAGGATTCTTTTCTCGTTTTCACTTAAGGCTTCTTAAATATCTAACTGGTTAGTTAGAAAAGACAATAAGCCTGCCAGGTTGTACTATAAACAATGAAAGTTTACTACATTACAATACAATTTGGAGGAAATAAAAATTGTGTACATGAAAAGGACAAAAATATGGAGATCTATTATTTCTGCTTACTCCGCAGGGGACATGGTGTGACAATATGTGTGTAACGTTTAATATTATCATGAAATTTCAGACATGCTTACAGATTTTTCCGGTACGCCGCATGTTGATGATTATTGGACGACGTTTCGGGGATTTAACAAAAATCATTTTCTATCCCTGAAAATTTTCCTACTGATAAAATTCCTCGAGACTAGCACATTGTGATTGTGACATCATTGAAACGTCGTCAAATGATTGTCAAAACACGCAAAAACAAAAAAAATCAATTAACATGTTTGAATTTACTCGTATATGGTGTCCGTCAACAGTAAAATTGTGTCAACAGTAAAAACAATAAGCCTGCCAGGTTGTACTATAAACAACGAAAGTTTACTACATTACAATACAATTTGGAGAAATTGAAAATTGTGTACATGAAAAGGAAAAAAATATGGAGATCTATTATTTCTGCTTACTCCGCAGGGGGCATGGTGTGACAATATGTGTGTAACGTTTAATATTATCATGAAATTTCAGACATGCTTACAGATTTTTCCGGTACGCCGCATGTTGACGATTATTTGACGACGTTTCGTGGATTTAACAAAAATCATTTTCTATCCCTGAAAATTTTCTTAGTGATAACATTCATCGAGATTAGCACATTGTGATTGTGACATCATTGAAACGTCGTCAAATGATTGTCAAAACATGCAAAAACAAAAAAAAATCAATTAACATGTTTGAATTTACTCGTATATGGTGTCCGTCAACAGTAAAATTGTGTTTGTTTTTTTTTTTGTGAGGCCAGCCATACTATTTGTTTAACTATAAATTAATAAGCACTTTTGAAACACGAAATAGGTTCGTATATTTACATGACATTGAAACCAGGGTAAACTTAAAGGCATTATTGAAATTCAGTGGAAGATAATTTGCTTTGTAAAATTTATGAATTCATAATTTTAGTCAATAAAGGCGAAAAGCTATCCATTTTTCCATGGAACGTTTATCGAAAGATATCAAATAGTTACATAGGTACATCGTCTTGTAATTTAAATTATTAAAATTTATGTCAAATTCTTCATCGATATTATAATTTTGTTTGTTTATCAAACTTAGTAGACAGTTGTAAAATGTTATCAAACCATACTTCGATCGCGTTTTCTCCATATGTTGTATATTGTATCATAGTATAAAAAGGCCAAAACCCATAGGGCTGTCGCCAAAGAAAGAATACGAGAATTGAATTTTGAATACAATAGAGCGAGAGAGGAAAACTTGGATTCTCTCCGAAAGTAATTCGAAATTTGAATCTCGGTGGGGATACTGAACGAATTTTAAATACCTAGCTAACAAGTTTTTAACCGGTGTAAAAGTGGACGATGTATAAATGATAAATATAAACAAATTTACATTTATGAATATATAATATATTTTCATATATGATATATCTGTATACCTCATGGAACGTATAAAGTGATGAAAATATTGATGATAAATGTTGAATATCTCCGTGGTCTAGTTAGTAATACATCTGTCTTCCAGTCTATAGATTGCGGGTTCGATTCCCGGTAGTACTCAATTTTTTTAAATAGGATTCAAGTGTGCTTTTCCCTTAAAGCCTCTATAACAACGTTTATGTTGGTTAAAAAATATCGCCACACAACAATAAATCTGCCAGGCTGTAATGTATACAACGAAAGTGTTATTTTTTATATCACGTTTTTTATTTTGCCCATGACCAAATATTCAATAAAGAAAAACATAGTTTATAACTGGACTTTTACTAACAAATATTAACGTTTTACACTAGCCTCATCTTAACTTAAATCAATTAAGCCTCTTCCATACTCTTTTTCATACTGGATGGATTAAAATGAAAGAAATGCAGCCCTCATTTCAACCCCATTTCTTTTTCAAGTCAGTTTGAACTATTCATCCCACCTGGTATCTACTCTGTTTTAGTATATTTTCTGTACAATTTTTCCACCTGTTCCCGCATCCGCTTCGCATTATTCATACATTATATATTATGTACCTATTTAACAGCAATTATGTACCTTTTTAATAGCAACTAAAATCAATATTAAAGTACAAAACTAACTATACTCGTACTTGTATATTATTTATAATTAAGGTATTAATATTGTGGAGGTTTAAAGACATTGTAATTTGTTTTATCACACACTGTTTATTCCACTTTTTGTGACGGCATAACCCTGCCAGTTTCAAGGTTTTCATTTCATTATCAGGGGAACACAAAAACACTGAAACTGGTAGCTTTATACCGTTACAAAAAGTGCAATAAATAGTGTTTTTTAAAACAAAAAACAATAATTTTACTTGTTTTTTTTTTTTGCTGAATACACCTAATATTTTGTACACGTTCCGAGACTAACTAACTGCTGATTATGCGCGCAGCGGACTTATCAAGTCCATGTATGGACTACTGACTTAATTAGGACGATCTACAAATAAAGTTTTGTAGATTTTCCTTTATGTGATAATTACACATTAGGCTTAAGGTGTAGTGTGGTATGTGTGTAGTGTTTATTTTCAATTTTAAATTTTGTTAAAACCTTTTAAAAAGTTTTCTTTTCAAGTACTGCATAAAGCTGCACACACCAACCATATATAAGATAGTGATTCCTAATCCAGTCACAAAGCATTCAAAGTTAAATGACATAATATGCAGAGTACGGAGTTCATTATCCAGTGTTTGGCAGCAATGTGTGACAGACAATGTTAGCATACACATCCAGCCAGATGTGGTTTGGCGTCGCTATCTCGGACAATTGAATTCAATTGAATTGCAAAACCCCACTAACGGCACGAATCTAAGAGCTTTTGTATCTGGAAATGTAGTTGCAAATATTGCTACTATAGTTTTAATACCTTAACTTACAAGAAGGAAATTAATTAGTAATGGTGAGTGGACCTTACTAGAGCAAGTACGTTTCAAAGCGGAACATATAATAATTTTCTACGTAATTCATTAATATTTTAAGCTGATAAAGTGCAATTCAATTACCTTCTAAATAATTTATTAAGAATCTCTTTGATTTTTTTTATATTACGGAGATGGCAAAGGAAGTAATCTCTTTCTTACGGCATATGTATCTAAGTATAACATTACTTACATACATACCATCACGTTATTTCCTTGTTGGAGTAGACAGAGAGGACAGAGCGACATAATTTCCTATCTCAACACACATCTTTAGGATGTTCTGCGTTCATTCGCCTTCTCATACAAATTATATGGTTTATCTAAATTTCTAAGTTTCCTTGTTCAAAATACCTAACACTTGATCCAACCATATTTTCTCGGTCTTCTTCTAGACTTCTTTCATATTTCATTCATTCCACGTGCCTAAACTATATCACCATACTCTTGTCCATCTTACACTCAGCATTAAGTTCACATTCATCCCTAAGAACTTCATTCCATATTCTGTCATACATTGTTATCCCGTGTATTCTTCTCAATGCACGCATTTACACAACATTTTTTCGGCTCCTATCAGTCATTTTCTATGTCGACGTCTCACTCCCATACATCAAAGCTGACACCTTAATTATTTTAACAGATTTACTTGATTAAAAAAAGTTAAATGCGCTTTTAAAAGTCTCTTTAAAAATAACATTATTTTGGAAAGTGTTCTTCAACATATCTAAATAGGTAAAAAGAACATAATGAATGGCGTGGTCGGGAGACTATTGTTTTTGCCCCAATCCTTAAGCATTAGGGCTTAGAATCACTAGAGAGAACACGGAACTCACCTATTGTCATTACGCGGGTTAACAATAACACCACACACAAAGAGGTAACAATACTTGCGGGCATGCGTAAATATTGTTACGAAACGAACACGTCAACCAAACAGATGATTTTTTTGTTGTTGAGAAGCATCGGGAATCAAACCTGGACTTTATGGTAGAAGTCAAGTTTCTAACCAACTTAGCCATGAAGGTTTATATACAAATGCAAAAGTTTAAAATTTACTTTACTTGACAATCTCCGTGACCTAGTTCCGGGGTCGGCAAACTGCGGCTCGCGAGCCTCATGCGGCTCTTTTCATAGGCATGTGCGACTCTTCAACTTCAGCTTCACCTCCATTCCGCAGCTTCATCAGAAGAGCATGATGACACGGCCGCCGGATGAACACAAACAGCACAATATTATTTTTTATTAGTGTTTGATTATTTAGGTTTCCTTGTTTTATAAGAAGTGTATTGATCTACTGAAGCTTATAAATCCCATATATTATATTCTAATAAGTAGCATACGACTGTATCGTGAATTAGAGTTTTAAATAAAAATCTTGATTTTATCTCGTTTTTTTGTTTTCGTCATTAAAGCTGCAGTGGAAATGAATGTTGCGGCTATATGGAAATGTTGAGATTCTGTTTACTGAATATTTGGCTCTTCTCACTAGAAAGTCTGCCGACCCCTGACCTAGTTGGTAAGACCCTTGTTTCTTAGCCTGAGAGTTGCTGATTCACTCCTGGTAGAACCCAATTTTTTTGTAAAGTTCAGTTCAGTTCGATCCCTTTACAACCTTTGAGGTTATGGGAAGCAAAATAAGTCAACGTCCAGACGAAGTAACTGCCCAAAGGGATTCCTTCTGCTGTAACGACACATTAAAATGTAAAAAGAGTTATAGTGACGAAGGATTTAAGGACAAGAGAGAAAAGTATATCAAGAGAGAAAAAAATGACTCACAGTGCAGTAAATAAACATACTAATAAGGTGGCTTAAGGCCTGGAGTTCAAACAGTCTAGCAAGTTGCCAGTACTTTTACAGAAAATTTTCTCTGACTAGCAAATGTCTGACTAGCAAATCGGGCTGATGATGAACCGATGAACTAAGTGAAGTTATCCTCAGAAATCATTGACTCGATTACCAACGCAGTAGCATTGAATGTGATCTGCAGATTGATCCAAATGACTGTAAAAATTAGAACAGGGCAAAGGAACAAGATTGAAGCTAAAAAGTTAGCTCCCATGGTTAAAGAGAAAGCTCCCATGGCTACAGAGAAAAAAATTTTATTACATATATTTGACGTATGTATACACATAAATTGGTTATGTATTTTCTATTCGTTTTATTTATTCCTTGAAAATATATATTTTTTAACTTGATACAAAATTAATGCAGTTTCAAATGTAGTAAAAATTAATGTAACCCAAAGATGGCGTTCAAAATCCAGGACGAAAAATCGTATCCAAGGACAAAAATCTAAAATGGATAATGAAGAATTTAATCTTGCCGAGTATTTGCATTCATTATGGCACTGGAGTGGGCGCGAATCCAATCAGAGATGTTATTTTTGAAAATAAATTTTAATTAACTATCCTCCAAGGGACCGCACCCTCCTCTCTGTGTATAATTGCTTCGTCCCATCATGGGGTTTATTATTTAAAGCATTTACACTCCCTTTAGAAATATCAGAGGAACTGGACTTTGATTGAATCCAATCCAGTTGCAAACCAGCGTAAATTACTAAGCCTCTTTTTTGTATTATGTATATCCATCAATTCGTTCCGATATAAGGGTGGTAAAAAAGGAAAAAGCACTTTTCTATCGTATAGTACTTTCAGCTTTTTTCAGTATTGTAATTTAAATTTTCAGCATTGTTTAGTCTCATACTTTCAGAATTTTAAGCAATTTTTAGTCTAGCACTTTCAAAGTTTAAAGCACTTTTTTATCATGTACTTTTACAGTTTCGTGCATTTTTTAATGTTGTACTTTCACAGATTTAAACAATTTTTGGTCTTGTAATTTCCAAATATTAAAATTTCGGTAATAAAACCCGATAGTATAAAACCATACAAGTTTTAAACAACTTTCGATCTTACACTTTTTTAAAGCAATTTTAGGTCTTGTAATTTCAAAGTTTTAAAATGTTTTTCGATTTTCACACTATCACAGTTTGAAACAACTTTCGGTCTAGCAATTTCACGGTTTTAAGCAATTTTCGGTCTTGGATTTCTTTTGAGATCTATTCTTAGTATTGTACTTTATAATTATGTTGAACAGATTGATGAAGAAAGACTTCCTAAACAAATTAACAATGCAAACACGAGTAGAAGTTGTTGTAGAGTACGGCCGAGAAAAGTATGGTTTGACCAAATGAGTGAAAATTTTAAAGAAAGCATAGTTGGAACAAGTTAATGAAATTTTTAAAAGAATTCTATTATCATTTTCTTTTAAGACCTCTTATTTATGGTTGATTGGGAGAGCTTATCTTTAAACAATATATTTAGGTTACATTGTGAATAACTAAAGTATCATACAATTGTCTGTTGTAAAGATAACTTTATTATCGTTCTAATATTTATCTAGATAAATATAGGGACAATATAATTTCATCATTGGAAAAAAAAACGCAAATTAAGTTGTTGGTAGATGTTATGATACATAGAAGGAGGTTTAGAAGAGATTACTAAAATTACAAGTTTTAATGGTTGTATAGCGGATTGCTTGTCTTTATTTGTCGTGATGATCTTGATTTGTTTTCAATAAATATAGACTCAGGAATGCGGATATAAATCGATAAGTGGACAGCAGGTAAATAAATAACGAAGTCTTGACAGTTGACTGGATGACAATAAAATGTATGTTTATTTCGCAGAGTGCGGACAATTTATACCAGTGAATGAATACATGGGGTATATATATCTGCCTTGCTCTATCAAATGAACGGGCGGTAGGTTAATTATTTATATTTGGAGATGGCTAGCCAATTTGCGCGCTGTAAATAGTAAATATTGTCGTTGTTCGTAGTGTGTAACAATCATTGAATTCTTGATCGGTCAATGACCCTGTATGTTTATGATCAACAATAATTAATTTAATTTATTTGTGTTTTAACAATTCACTCGTTATTTTGACAATTCATTTAGGTAGGTATACAGGCAGGTACATAGCTCCCTTCCTAGTGAACGCAGAGGGCGCGTGCCTTGCGTGAACGATAGGTTCCGGTGCATCTGACGTCGGGCTGGTCGTCCGTTCCCCGTGTCGAAGTAGGTACGTGGATAACAACAGCGCGTGGCGTTTTTTCCCAGATCTGTCGGTCAGATGGGTGATGCGGAAACAGGGGGTAGGCTTGGTCGTCTCTCACTAGATTTGAATTGTCTGCGGTGCTTGGTTGGTCGTTGCGTTGATCGTCGATGATTGGTTGTGTGGATCAAGTTGCAGATGGCATCCAATGAGGAGGGTTGATCTGCGGTGGCTTGATGATGATGGTGATGATGTAGATCAAGTTGCAGATGGCTTCCGATGTGGAAGGTTGATCTGCGGTGGCTTGATGATGATGGTAGTGATGTAGATCAAGTTGCAGATGGCTTCCGATGTGGAAGGTTGATCTGCGGTGGCTTGATGATGATAATGATGTTGATCAAGTTGCAGATGGCTTCCGATGTGGAAGGTTGATCTGCGGTGGCTTGATGATGATGGTGATGGCGGAGATCAAGTTGCAGATGGCGTCCGCGGTGGACGGTTGATCTGCAGGTGCTTGCTGATGATGATGGAGTATGCGGTGCTCGTTGCTGCAGCGTGGTTGTAGCATGGTTGTAGCGTGGTTGTATCGTGGTTGTAGCGTGGTTGTAGCGACGTTGTAGCGATGCTTGTCTGCTCCAGCGTTTTGTCGGTCAGTAGTTCGTCGAGGGAGGCAATCCTGTAAATCGTGTGGCTGATCGCCAGGACTGACCTCACATGAGCTGGTGTCGGGCTCGTCCAAATCAGATGTAGTGTTGTATCTGAGTGACGGCTCTGCTGTCCTTGTTGATGGCGTGCTTGGCCAGTTCGCCGGGGAGTAGAGTCTGGACGGTTGTCTGGATCTCTCTGCTGGTGATGATGATCATCTTGTTGCAGTGGGCGAGGCGTTTGGCGTTGGCGGCGGTGCACTCGAGAATCTTGTTGACGAAACTGTTCATGATGCTCATTGCGTTGCTGCTGATGATGGCAGTGTCGAGTTGCAATTGTTTTGACATTGCTATCGAGTCGGCAGTATTCGATATAGTCGAGGTATGTATTCAGTTTTCGTGCGGGGTCACCAATATAGCGGATTGCTTGTCTTTATTTGTCGTGATGATCTTGATTTGTTTTCAATAAATATAGACTCAGGAATGCGGATATAAATCGATAAGTGGACAGCAGGTAAATAAATAACGAAGTCTTGACAGTTGACTGGATGACAATAAAATGTATATTTATTTCGCAGAGTGCGGACAATTTATACCAGTGAATGAATACATGGGGTATATATATCTGCCTTGCTCTATCACATGAACGGGCGGTAGGTTAATTATTTATATTTGGAGATGGCTAGCCAATTTGCGCGCTGTAAATAGTAAATATTGTCGTTGTTCGTAGTGTGTAACAATCATTGAATTCTTGATCCGTCAATGACCCTGTATGTTTATGATCAACAATAATTAATTTAATTTATTTGTGTTTTAACAATTCACTCGTTATTTTGACAATTCATTTAGGTAGGTATACAGGCAGGTACAGTTGTATTACATTTACAAAGTACGTTGAAAAGATGGTGGTTTGGACATTTGGACGTTTAATGAATGGTGGTTAAATGGATGAGTCACGAAAGACTGACTAAATAAATTTACAATACAAACACGACCGAGACGACCGAGAAAAGAATGGTTGGGTCAAGTGAATGAAAGGTAAGGAATAAGAGACCCAAAAATAACTGTAAGAGATGTTTTGATGTGGTAAAAAGCGAAATAAGTATTTGGTGAAAGGAAAATTTGGTGCTAAGTCTTCTCTACCAACACTAAAAATAAAATTATATAATGCAATTTGTTAGACTTTTTATCTTTGAAGTACAGTTTAGTAGATTTAATGTGGCAATATCTTCCAGCTAATCGGAAATATCAAAGAGCCTTAAAATGAAAATTAAACTTAAAATCTTTGAAAAAAATTAGAACCTATGGGAATCGAGCTTGCCTTTCATTATTCACATTACAACTAACCACAACTTTCATTAAACAGAAAACAACTTAAAAGTATAAGCATATGATAATATCTTCCAACGGACAAGAAATAATAGGTGAAAACAATACACCCTTTATTTAAAAAAGGGTAACAGAAATCAAACCCACAACTACCGTATTTAAAGACGGGTGCCTTAAAAAAAGACAACATAATTTTTTTATCAAAAACTTTGCTTTTAACATTATGGCTCTAAAAAACCAAACGATATATTATTTCTTTGAGGATCCCTTCCGATGAGAATTTCGGATAATTGTCATTTTGTTTGAGGAAAACTTGAATCAAAATCAACAGTGAGATACTACAAGCTCAATTTAGCGAAGAATATCCTGCGATAGCGGAAATCAGAGATTATAGTCACTATTTTTTATCAGGCTAAGGAAGTCGACTATCAAAAATTGACTATGGAGAATGACCCCATTGTGAAATAATAGGCATATAATTTGTGGATTGCAATGAATCCGTTGATTAATTTAACATCGCGCATCATTCCATGCTTCGTTTGCTTTAATAAAATACAATTTTCGATTGAAATAATTTTGAATTCTGTGGTTCTGCATTCGTCATACATGGAAAAACCAATTAACTTTGTCAAGGCCGATAATTGACAACTAGGATTGTTTTAAATCCTTCCATAAAAACCAATACTAAATCATTTATTTTAAACCATAATATTTGTTACTTAATTTTCTTTTTAATTATTTTTTGTCAATTCATTTTATTTTCGGTTCATATACGCCTAAAGGAATTTTGATAAATATGAACAAATCTAACAATAACGTATTTAAAAATGATACGAGAAATATAATCAAAGATAAATTATAACATGATTAAGGAAGATAAAACTTCATCCAAAAAAAATAAAATATTCGTTTTTTATATAATTACTGGAAAATTTTCATAAAATTCATGTTATTTCAACGTATATACGAGTATATTTAAGTCGGTCTGAACGTTTACGTCGGTCCGAACATCTGTTGAACAATTATATCCCAAAAATCTCTCCGCTCTTGGCCGAAATCGTCCCATGCCTCCCTCACCCCTCAGCCCCCAACTGTTGAAGCGTGTATATCGGTACCAGTTCGAACAGCATTTAATCTTGTTTGTGCTCCCCTGAAGATAAGGTGAAAGCTTTGAAACCGGTAGGGTTATACCGTCACAAAAAGCGGAATAAACAGTGTTTGATAAAAATAAATTACAATGTCTTTAAACCTCTACAACGTTAATGCCTGAACTATAAACAACATAGTATATTAAAGATTGAAAAAGAAGCTTTTTATCAAAAAATGTGTCAGTTTCTTATTTGACACATTATTGAATAGTTTCTGATTGTTTACAATATGATTTACAAAGATAAATACTGTGACCTACTAAGCCTGATATAACTTTTCAATGGATCACTTACAGTTGTTGATATCTATCTAGGTGAATTTATAGCTTGTTGCAACATTGTTTAATTTATATAATAGTTTTAAAAATAAAATATGATAGATAAAACCAATCAATTTAAGTTCATTAAACCGAAAGTCGAGGTGTGACGAGGCAAAATATTCTGTCAGCAGGAGATATTGTAAAAATTAAAAGGAAGGAGTTTTTAGTAAAAAAAATCAGTTAGTGTGACTAATTTACTTTTTCCATGTTTCGAGGTTTTAGTTAACTAAAATTGGTAAAAACTTTCAATGTTGTTTCTCCATAAAAACAGCTACAATGCGTCAGTCAAACAACCAATTCTGATGAAAATAAAATCACTGTAGGATGTGACGCAAATGTTTACCCGGTTACCTGAATACAAGAAAAATATATCAACCATTATAGCAGTACCTACATGTACTTTATTATACAAACAAAAAATATTTCATAAATAATTTCATACTGTATCCAATAAATAAATAATAGCAATTGCAACCTATCCCCTTATAGTTAATTGAACCCAATGAATTCAAGTTTTTGTCCTGGCTATAGCAAGACCACTGCCTTAATCAGAATCACTGATGAAGTCAGGATCGCTATGGGTAATATACCGCTTATTATCCTTTTTCTACTTGAATTCAGCAGTGCATTATACTTTGACGATTTTGAAATGCAGTTATATACATGAAGCAATTAAATATCTCAAATATCTCTAAGGAATTATTTGCATGGACCCAGGCAGCGAGAGAAGTTGTTTACCCTTACCTTATACCATCCATTTGGGGTCGGCTGCTTGAACCTTTCTCCTTCGCCTTTTCATTCACTCGAGATAGTCCGAGTCCCATCATGCCCTCCTCCACTTTATTATGAAGGTCTTCCTTTGCATATATTTGTCAGTTCCTAATTCATGGACGTCTTTCGCGTATACACTTCATCCCGCTGTTGCACCTGTTCATACTAGCGTAGTTATGCTTCCCGAACTTTGTCTACTATTAACGCCACTTTAATTGTTCCACAAATTCGTTCATTTCGAATCTTATCCAATGTAATGACGCCGAATGACCATCGTAGCAAACGCATCTCCGCAACATGAAGCGATTATCCTTTTTTTTAAGAGGCCAAGACACGGTTCTATGTTGCATAGCGGGTCTGATTACTGTACAGTATATCTTGTTCTTAAACTTTATTGGTAGTCACACAGTCTCAGTCGTTTCTCTCAATTTGTTCCAGGCAATTTTTATTTTATTTTTTATGTCCTAGAGCACTCTCCATCTATTGTAATTATTGAACAAAGATATTTGAATAAATGCGTCCTTAGTAGGTTCATGGATTGGAGTTTATTCGTTCCAATGTCCGTATCTGGTAGGTCCAGCATATGTCGAGTCTCGGCTCTAATTATGTTTTATCTATCATCTTTCAGCATTTGTTTCAATTTTTCCAGTTGTTCATGGATTATTCCAATATTTTATCCCATGGAACAATATCATGAAGTTTTTCAATAAGCTATTTTTTAAAATAACTTTTAGCGGCAAGTGTTCCTCAGGGGGAATACTATCACTTCTTCCTTTTTTGTAAATTCAATAACTCAATTGCTGAAATGCAAGTGTTACTTGTATGCGGATGATCTACAAGTACACACTAGTTTCTACCCAATAGATATATTTGATGTTGCGGATCTCATGATTCACGACATCACTTGTTAATTATATAAGATTTTAGGAACGCTTGTTCCTTAAAGGAGAGATGATGAGGATGATTGTTGATAAATAAAACTTGTGAAATCGGAATATGCAAAGAGGAATTTTATTGACACACGTCGGTATTTATAATGTTTTGGACGTGTGCGGGAATGCGCACGAGATATATCGCTGTCTCGTCTTTGCGCTTACAATATGTTTACTGTCGATGCGTAGGTAATCTTTTGTTTTAAGAGACAGCGCGGAAGATGTGTTGCTCTCTCCTTTCCTCATGGAATGCAGTCTCCGCTTATAGTGAGTTGAATGACCGACCGCGTGGACTTTCTCCATTGTTTGTCTCGCATTGTTAAGGTGGGCAAAGGTCGTCTCGTGGGTTCAGTGACCGCACGTATAGTCGCTACAAGATCACCAGTTTTTTTTTAATTGATTAATTTGTGATTCCGTTTTTCCGACATGTTAAAGCTCTAGGAATAAAATGTCGATGATTTTTTTTAGTTGACGCAGCTATATCTCCGAGATAAACAGCAAAATCTTCGTTAGTATCTCAAATTCTCTCGAAAGATTGCACTTTTTTACTTTATCGAAAGCATAATACTTTTACTCCAAAATCTTTATTTATTATGGAGATGTTTTTTTTCTCTCGATGATAACGAGGAATTGTTGAATAGGCTGAATAAGCACCAAACTAGTATTATTCGGTTTATTTTTAATTTTAAAAAATATGACCATATATTCGAATTCGGTCATATTTTTTAAGATAATTTCAGACCCCAATATTTATATAAGAGACAGCGCGGAAGATGTGTTGCTCTCTCCTTTCCTCATGGAATGCAGTCTCCGCTTATAGTGAGTTGAATGACCGACCGCGTGGACTTTCTCCATTGTTTGTCTCGCATTGTTAAGGTGGGCAAAGGTCGTCTCGTGGGTTCAGTGACCGCACGTATAGTCGCTACAAGATCACCAGTTTTTTTTTTAATTGATTAATTTGTGATTCCGTTTTTCCGACATGTTAAAGCTCTAGGAATAAAATGTCGATGATTTTTTTTAGTTGACGCAGCTATATCTCCGAGATAAACAGCAAAATCTTCGTTAGTATCTCAAATTCTCTCGAAAGCACTTTTTTACTTTATCAAAAGCATAATACTTTTACTCCAAAATCTTTATTTATTATGGAGATGTTTTTTTTTATCTCGATGATAACGAGGAATTGTTGAATAGGCTGGATAAGCACCAAACTAGTATTATTCGGTTTATTTTTTATTTTAAAACATATGACCATATATAGTATTCGAATTCGGTCATATTTTTTAAGATAATGTCAGACCCCAATAGTTAAAAATAACTCAGCGAACAATCTCCACGTTCTAATAACTCTCTTTAGAGTGTTTCACAATCCAAACTGTTCTTAGTATATGCGTGAAAATATCTTTTTTTTTGAGCATGAACTGTCCCTCCGATCTCGGGACAGCCGAATCTTTCGTATACCAACGCATCACACATAATCCAAGACATCATCTTTTGCAGTTTACTTGACTTGACTTTGAAATAATCTCCTTCACTCAATCAGATGTACAACATTGTTATATTTCTTAACTCTTATACAATTCCTATCCTTATCCTCATTTTCCTTGAGATCTATTATGTATTTTAATTTATGTTAGTTTTTCTCAAATATTTTTTTATTACATAACGTATAAAACACAATCATAAATACTAATAATAATTATGAAACAAAAACTGGGTTATTATAAAAAAAATGCTTTAAAGCTTAATTTATTTCCTTGAAAGTGTTAAATAAATAAATAAGAGTTCATCCTTAAGAAATTATACAACAATTTCAAGCCAAAATAATTGAAAAAAAATAAAGGTCATCCAAATCAATGCCTTTACCATCTTCAAGGGAAGGTATATCATATACACAGAGATCCCAGGGGACAAGTACTAATGGAGCGGAACAATACCCAGAGCTCTGCCAATCCATTCATCACTGAGGTGCATGGAGAAACAATGTGTCTGCCCCCAGTAACACCACCACTCAATAAGCTTTGTCGATCACCACAGCTACTCTTGGCCAGTGGCAAGTGAAATGGGGAAGACTCAATTTCCTTTTCATCGTTAAAGCTAATACTATGTTTATAGACTGAATACTTATATTTGTAAAGGTCCTTGATTATCAATAAAATAATCATTTATGTTAGATCACTAATGATCAAAAAATTATGAAAGCTAAGCTTTTAGGAGCCAGATCGCTTTGTTGACCCAGGCAAAGACTGTTGGATAATGTACACATAATACGTTAGTCAAAAAGTTTTGAAAGCGACATCTATGGAGCAGTAGAAAAACCAAAATTTCATAAGAACGTACTCAAAACTTCATTTCGATCTGTCAATTCATTCTTTGTTTACAAGCCATTTGAAGTTGACGTGTCAGTGTATTTTTTAACAATGGAAAAATCCGAATATCGTGCAGTGATTAAATTCTTTGTTTTGGAAGGTTTATCGGCTACTGAGATCCATGCAAAGATAATGAAAGTATTAAAGGAGTCTTTTCCTTCATTTCCAATTGTTCATCGATGGGTTTTGGAGTTTAAGCGTGGCCGTACAAGCGTTGAAGACGATCCACGCTCAGGACGTCCAAAAAGTGCATCAACACCAGAAATCATAGCGAAAATACAGGATATGGTTTTGGAAGATCATCGATCGACTGTGGATGTGATAGCTGACACCATAAGCATTTCACATGGAACACCATGGCATATTTTGGCTGAAGTTTTGGGTTTCAAAAAACTGTGTGCACAATGGGTGCCGCATTTGCTAACAATGCAACAAAAACACGTTCGAATGCGTCTTTCTGAGCAACATTTGGAGCAATTTCGAAAGGATAAAAAGGATTTTCTGCATCGATTCATCACTATAGATGATACTTGGGTCTACCATCATGATCCTGAATCAAAACAAGAGGCTAAGGAGTGGTGTGAACCAGGCACTTTGGCTCCGAAGCGAGTTCGTGTCCAGAAATCGGCCAAGAAGGTGTTAGCGTCAGTTTTTTGGGATGCAAAAGGATTTTTTTTTTGATAGATTATCTCCAAACTGGTAAGACAATCAGCTCTGATTATTATTGTGACCTTTTGGACCAGTTGAATGAAAAAAATTGTGAAAAAAGACCCGGTTTGCAGAAGAAAAAAATCATTTTTCATCAAGACAATGCACCTGCTCACACAGCTCAAAAAACCATCGCGAAAATCAATGAATTGGGGTACGAATTGTTGCAGCATCCACCCTATTCGCCTGATTTAGCTCCCTCTGACTTCTGGCTGTTCTCACACTTCAAAAAATTCCTTCGTGGAAAGCATTTTTTATCAAACGAAGAGGTTATAGCCGTCGTAGAGGAGTATTTTGCAGGCCTTCCAGAAAGTCACTTCCGTGATGGGACAACAAAGTTGGAAGATCGTTGGACCAAGTGTATTGATCTTATGAGAGACTATACTGTGCAATAAAAGTGATTTCCCCCCCAAAAAAAAATATTTTCATTTCCGCTTTCAAAACTTTTTGACTAACCTAGTATACTTGCAGAATTGTGGATTCACAAAAAAAACTGCAGAAAAGATCATTCGGAGTTGAGTGGTATCATCATGGGGGCTGAAGTTATTCAGGAACTGTTTGATTAAATGCTAAAGTAAGTTATTCAGGAACATTTATTGGTTTACTACTATATAATCTTATCGACTTTTCTAAAATCGTCATACTCAAATATATCATACTCGAACCGCACAGTATCAAAATCTGCTTAGTCTACAACAATATTTTCCCAAGCCAAATTTAAAGTCGTCGTATTGTGAAAATTTGAAGGTGTGTATCAATGTTATTTTGGCGAAAATATTGAACATATTGTTAAATTGTTTTGTCTTTAACTTCCGAGGCTGAACTAGAAAATTTGCATTTTTTTTATCTCACAAAGTAATGGTTATAATAAACACCCACGTAAACAGAAGCCTGGCAGGATACTTTAATAAAATACTTGTAAATCGCAAAGCCTATAGATAGTTTTTCATTAGAGGGTGTGAGGAGGGTGTCCCTTACTGTTGCGCACTTGGTGACCCATATGGGGCCTACCTTTCAGTTCGAGGAAGCTTTATTATAATGTAGTATTTTTAAATTGTAGAGTAAAGCATGAAGTAGAGCTAATAAATTCCCTCTTAGGAGCGAAATTATTTTAAACGTTTTTTTAAAGATGGAATTAAATTACTTTTTTTGTAAATAGTCTGTCGTACATATATAGTACAAATGATTTATGCTATTAAAAAATAGATATGAAATGTATCACATTTTTGTAGTTAATATTACAACCTGGAGGGTTTATTGCCACATGGCAATCTTTTGCAACCAGCCAGAAATATTGTAAAGAAGTTTTAAGTAAAAATCAGACTAAAACCCTTTAAAAATTTGATAACACGTACATATTTTTTTGGATAAGGGGTTGTATTCTTTATTATTTTTTTAACATGATTTTACATGATATATCTGATGGAATAATTGTTACACAGCAATTGTAACCAACCAAGCAGCTTATTTTGGTGGTTTTAATTTATAACATTCGTTCAAGTACTATATATGCAATGTTTTTTTAATTATATCTTGAATATAATTAAGGGGGGAACACATCGGATAAGTCATCGAAATTCGTTCCAAGTGGGATTAAATATATTGCTTAGAGGTTTAAATAATTTTTAACGTGATTTAATGTTTTTTTTTAATTCAATGATAGCTTACACTATCTTTTATATCTGTCGTTAAGGTGTGGAGTTTTTAGGCAGTGACTATTTTTTTTCCTTGCATATATTTGCATATATTATATTAACCAATATAAGACTCGCTCCGTCCTTGGCATACTTTAAGAAGCGGCTGAAAAAACTCTTAATTTCTGGTCAGTTAAAAAACGTGTTTCATTCCTGATTTTTCTTTTCCTTTCCTCTCCACCATCCCTTCCTTTCCTTTTGATTGATGATATCTCACTTTACATGAAAAATAATGTTTGGGTGATTGTCCGTCTTTGTGGGGTTCGCGGGCATATGCTCACGTATGTGTTTATGGATTTCGTGGGGATGGATAGTTATTTGAATGATTTATGTGACCACGTAACTCGCTTCATTTACTTTTGTCTGGTTGGTTGGAAGGGATTGCCGTCTGGCAATAATCCCGCCAGATTGTATTTGAAAAGTGTTAAATAAATTTGATACCATTGTATTCAATAGAAGTTATCTTGTGACCGCTTGAACATCAGTTGAAAAATATATTTGCGCCATTTAAATCTCATTATCGTAATGTTTATCTCAATAATAAACGCTATTTCTGGATGTCCTGAGATTACAATGAGTTTGATAAATATTATAAATTTGAACAAATCCTTTACATTTTAAATGAGTGCTCGGACCTCCTACCGGCTTAGCGTATCTAAGAAAACAATGATCAATGGGATTATTGTGGGATCACGCGTACGCCGGATTAATTTTACATAATTATGAATAGTTTTATTTTTTAATTTTTATAACTTTGTCTCAAACAGATAAATTAAACTCTGTTTTTATAATTTTTTAACTTGTATATATAGCTTGAATGGGAAAATAAAGGAATCTGCGTTAATTGTTCATATCTGAGCCACCTTAGATTTGCAGACGATATTATTACCTTCGCTACACGTCCTGCGGAACTGCAGAGCCAAATACTGGAATTAGCGGAGGCAAGCAAATTAGCAGGTTTAAAAATGAATATTGATAAAACAAAATATATGTTAAACCGCTTTGATGATGCCACAACTATCCAGGTGGACGGTACACAGCTGGAACAAGTCCAACAATATATCTACTTAGGACAAAGTATTACATTTGAAGACTGTACTTTAAATGAAATAAATAGAAGATCAAAACTAGCTTGGAGTTCCTTTGGACGACTAAACTACATCTTCAAGAGCAAGCTCCCAATCTGCCTCAAACGGAAGGTATTTAACCAATGCATCTTGCCAGTACTAACATATGGATGCGAGACTTGGACTTTATCGGTACGAATGTTACAAAAGCTCCAAACAACACAACGCAGCATGGAAAGGTGCATGCTAGGTTATACCATAAGGGACCGAAAACGTAATGAGTGGATACGAGCCCAAACAAAGGTTGAAGATGTTATAGAGGTTGCAAAAAGACTCAAGTGGAAGTGGGCTGGACTTATCGCCCGAGCAACAGACCATCGTTGGACGTATGAAGTAATCCAGTGGTACTCAATAGGTATAAAAAGGCCTGTAAGAAGACCTAAGGCGCGCTGGGTGGACGAAATACGTAAGCATGCAGGTATTATGTGGCAGCAATGTGCAAAGGACAGGATTTTGTGGAGACAACTTGGAGAGGCCTACATCCTGCAGTGGATAGATACAGGCTGATGATGATGATATATAGTTATAATATTAAATATTCTTATTTAACCGATTTTTATCTTTTAAATGTCTGTGCTAAAATAGAGAAATATTTATTTATTTATTTTCTCAATACAGGCTTAGTCTAATTACATTGAAAAATACAAAAATTGTTAACATTAAAAAAAAACTAAATTATATACATGCACTCTTTTACATACACATATATACACATACATACATATACACATATATTCAAAGTCACTTAAATACGTTGATGAGTGTTTTTTAACGTCCCTAATCTTAGAAGAAATTTTTATTATCGTTTGCCTAACTATAAGAACACGTAACTCATTATGAGTAACTTTACAGGAGAGAGCAAAAACGTCACAGTTTGTCCTTTGTAAACTTAAACATTGTTTTTTAAATATATGTGATTGATAAAAAACAATGTCTTTATCAATCAGATATATTTAAAAAACAATGTTTAAGTTTACATAGGACAAACTGTGACGTTTTTGCTCTCTCCTGTAAAGTTACTCATAATGAGTTACGTGTTCTTATAGTTAAGCCAACGTTATGCTTTTGGTAATGTGATATGAAATATGTCAATATCTGAAGCAATCCCGTTCAAAAGAGTAAAAGCCCTTCCAACAGGCATAGCGGATGGAAGACCCGTTCTTGCGTATGTTATTGAGAACAGTTCTTGACGGCGCAGTCTAGAGTAATTGTTAGGAACCTTTAACGCTAATCTTTGTAGTAATGCTGGACAGTTAACGACTCCTCGAACGAGTCTGACAACATGTGTATACCAGGAGATGCAGATCTCTTTTTACGCTCAAAAAGTTGTACCCGAGCATGCTCAGCAGAAACTGAGTAGGATAAATCCATGGATAGACAAACTAAACTCTTAAATTATACTCGTACAATCTCTGCTCTTTTCGATTCTTGACTATGCGGACGTATGTTACTTGGATGTTACAGAGGAACCGCTGGACAAATTACAGCATCTTCAAAATGTGTGTCAAAGAATTATTTTCAACCTACGAAAGTACGATCATATAACTTCATACCAAAAGGCATTGAACTGGTTGAATGTTAGAAATAGACGCCAAATTCACATACTGTCTTTATTGTACAATATCCTTTACTGTCTCGCCGAACCCTCTTATCTCGCCGAAAATTTTCAGCGTCTTTCCAATCATGGATTAGCGCTACGCTCAAACAAAGATTGTTTATTGGCCTTTCCAGTTCACCGCTCCTCTTTCTTTACGTCGTCCTTTACTGTCCATGCAGTGAGACTCTGGAATCAGTTACAAACCAATATAAGACTTGCTCCGTTCTTGGTATGCTTTAAGAAGCGACTGAAAAAACTCTTAATTTCTAGTCAGTACAATAACGTGTTTCATTCCTGATTTTTCTTTTCCTTTCCTCTCCACCATCCTTTCCTTTCTTTTTGATTGATGATATCTCACTTTATATGAAAAATAATGTTCGGGTGATTGTCCGTCTTTGTGGGGTTCGTGGGCATGTTCTCGCGTATATGTTTATGGATTTCGTGGGGATGGATAGTCATTTGAATGATTTATGCGACCACGTAACTTGCTTCATTTACTTTTGTCTGGTTGGTTGGAAGAGATTTCCGTCTGGCAATAATCCCGCCAGATTGTATTTGCAATAAAAGTGTTAAATAAATAAATAAACTCACTCATGTAGAGATCACAATTTACGAGTACATACATACTATTAAAATGTTTTCCTGTAAGGTTTGACTGAAAGGATAAAATTCCAAAATTTTCGTTCTTTCAGATCCATACGTTTTCTTATACAAATTCTTAGATTTCTCTAACTTTAACATTTCTCTCTCAAAATATCGTTAATCTGGTTCAATTAAACTTCCCCAGACTTTTCTACTACATTTTCTACTCAGTTCTGTCCTTAATGCTTGTTCTTTTTTAACCTTCCTTCATTCATTCCTTCTTTACATCCAAACAATCTGAAAAAAAATTATACGCCTACTTAAATCATCAATTATAATTTAATTCTTTTTCTTTACACGGTCATCATTACTGTGGGTGTGAAAATATTACTATTTTAAAATTATTGTAATTTATTTTTAACAAACACTGTTTATTCCACTTTTTTTTTTTTTTTTTTTTTTTTTTATGACGGTATAACCCTACCGGTTTCAAGGCTTTCAAGTCTTGTTTACGCTCCCCTGAAGATGAGGTGAAAGCCTTGAAACCGGTAGGGTTATACCGTCATAAAAAAAAAAAAGTGGAATAAACAGTGTTTGTTAAAAATAAATTACAATGTCTTTAAACCTCCACAACGTTAATGCCTTAACTATAAACAACATTTTAAAATTAATAAACGAAATCCTCAAACAATGGAACCATTATACTAATGCACGAATAAAATGTTTTTTTATACGCTAAATGTAAATAAAATGTCAATTTGATAAATGCGTCAATTGAAAATGTACAATAACTACTGTAACACAATTTTGTTTGCTTACTACCCAAAGCTGATCACATTTTTATTACAAGACTTTTACAGGTTTTTGATTGAAAATCTTATCCCTCAAGTTAAACTTCCTAAAATATAATATTTTCGAACGAATTATAGATTTGCTGAATATCGTTTCACAAATAAACGTAGAATACGTCAAGCTCGCCACCCGAATGTTTCTTATACCCATAATACATAACGAAAAGACATCTGAAAAATTAAACAATAAAAAAAAAACGATCACTTACCTAATCCCTACGATACGCGATTCAAATTCAAATATAACATTACGGAAGTTAGCAATTTAAACAACCATAATAAGAACTAATCTCAATTTCAATAAATCACCCTACGGTACCTATCAAAGGGGTGTGCATTTCTGCCCACGTTCCTAATAAACGACTCAAGGCAGGGAGGGGTATCAAACTGTTGAACAGTGAACCACATTTTAACCGCAAAGCAATCAACTTATTTACTCATCGTGTAACCAAAAACATTAATTTAGCTTTTCCATTTTGTCGTTACGTCCATATGTTACATTAGGTGTGGTCATCATCGTCGTTGCTGGGTCGTGTAGTCGAGAATCTTCTCACTATTACAACGTCAATTAACTTAGAAAGCAAAATTGCGCCGTGTTTTTTTTTTTTGTTTCTTATTCCGTTTTAAGTGAGTTAGCCGTTGTACACATGTAAACTCACTGGCTACACCTCTGTACCAAATCCGATAACAAAAATAATCATTTTTATCGTCTCTACATTAGCTATAATCAATTCATTGCAAAAAGGCAAATTTTTCTTTTTATTCCTCGTCTTCTTCCAGCATACGTCTTGGAGTTTCTGGATTTCGTCAATCCTAAAATTCGAATGCCTATGCTGGCCAAGTTTCGAGGCATCTTCTTGGTCTTCTGCTATCGCAATACTACTGAATAATAATGCTTATTCAGCATCGATCCTTATCATAGTTATATAAACAGGCTATGGCTATCCCAGGATCTTGATTCGACCAATATATCGCTAATCAAATTCTTATTTATTTTGCCTCACATACTGTTCTCTATAGCCCTTCCCTATTTATATAAATTTTTATGCTCAGCTTAATCCTTGCTTATTAAATTTCACGCCTTATAGCTATGAAATCATGGACCCTCCAAGTTGGTAATATGAACTGACTGGAAGAATTCGAAATAAGGATGCACCGGAGAATGCTACGGATACCCTGGACGGATATGGTCAGCAACACAAGGGTTTTTCAAAGAGCCAAAATTGATAGAGAGTTGCTGACTAATATTAAAATCCGAAAGGTGTCCTATTTGAGTCATGCACTTAGAGGAGCAAAGTACAAATTACTACAGCTGATCATCCAAGGCAAAATAAAAGGTCGAAGAGGTGTTGGCAGAAGACAAATCTCCTGGATCCGCAATATACGTGATTGGACGGTTAGGGGCATTGCAGATCTTTTTCGGGCTGCCGGGGACAAAGATGTCTACTCTCAGGTGGTATTTAACGTTGGGGGGACCTGACATGACACTGTGAAGAAGAAGATAGCTATATTTTGAAATGGATAAATTGAGATCAATAAATATATTCAACTTAAAACATGTTGGAAAATTGCATTTGTTACAGTAGAAGTGGATGGAACAATGAATGTTTAGGGACTTGTGTTTCGCATAGAAGGATGTTGGTTGTTTGGATAAAAGTCGTCGAGATCGGAATAAGTAAAGAGAGAAAGTTTATTGTAAGCGTCTGTATTTATAATGTATAGAATGGCGCAGAACATGTCGCTGTCTCGCTTCCGCTGGACACATGTTTATTGTTGCACGTTCTATATACATTTCATACTACGGTCTGCAGGAGAGGCAAGAGATATATCAGTGTCTCGCTCTTCGTTACAAGTGAGTTCAATGACCGCGCGGGTGACCTTCGCCCGGCGCCGTCTTGCACTCACCACTTGCGAGTTCAATGACCGTGCGGGCAAGGGTCGCCTTGGTGGGTTCAGTGACCGCACGCACGGTCGCTACAAATGTAAACTGTTACCAATCAATGAACACCTTCACCAAAGTAACCAATGAATTTGGATGAAACCGTTTGTGTCAAAATATCAAACAGATATTTAATAATTATTGTTGCCTTGCCTCTCTGACATTTGTTTACCATTACAAACTGGATTATGGAAAGTTTATTTTAAATAAAACGATAAAAATCCTTTTGATCAGTATTTTTTTATTTATTGCAGCCAGTCAATGAGTACGTACGTGTTGAGGCTTTCGTAATTATTTGTGTCAGTAGTATAAAGTATTTTGGAGTTTTATATTACGTGGTTTGATTTATGATACCGACGTTTCAAAAACATTGCAATTTTCATCTTCAGGTCTTGTTGGTGGAAAACTTGGCGAAGTCGACTACGAACGAATCATAAAGTTAAAAACTGTAACGTTTTCCAAAAAATTGGCACCATAAGCCAATCACGTGTCACAACACTCCGAAAGACATGCAACAGTTATTGATTAACATTGATAACAAGTGTTTAAGTTGGTATTCTCTTCTTGAGGCGTGAATTTTGGGCGTTCTTTTCAGACTAAATAAAAAAAATAAACAAAAAATGTTTTCCCTACACATTTTGTTACAATTTTTTTATTTGTGATTAGAGAACGTACAAAAAAAAATTTCAATTTTTTTTTTAAATTCAAGATGTTATCAACTGTAAACATATACGGGTATGTTATCTTGTAAAAAAAAGAGGGTAAGCTGGTCGACATGATTGAAACCGTGTCGTAAATTTAAAATAAAAATTATACACAGTTTCTTAATATACAATAATTTTTTTATAGTTGGTACCAATCAAATTTTTTTTAAATTGTAAATGGCGTCAGAATTTTTTTTATCCTTTTACGAGTATTCAATTTTTTTAACTTTTTAAAAATAGTAAAAATATTAGTTTTGAAATTTTCAAGGTAGGAACGATATAAAAATACATATCAAAGTTTAACATTAAATTTGAAGGCAATCGGTTTGGATAAAACTGCAGATTTTATGTCAACCAGGTCGAAAAAAGTAGTTTTGAGAAAAACGCGTTTAAAGTTTTATTATTGTCCGAGTCATTCCGGTGCGGTGTAATTGATATATCCTTATTTATAGCTATAACTTCGTAAATATTGAGAATTTTAAAATTTCCTTTTGAGAACATATTTTTAAAGGTCGAAACTTTAAGAATATGCAAAAAACAAAAAAAAAAACGATTTTTTTTCAAATTTCTAGAATAGAATATCCCCCTTAATAACATAAATAAAGATATATGACATTTAACGAACATAAAGTAACATTCTTCTTGCGTTAGCACTTCGGAGTCTCTCATTTCAAAGTGCAAGAACAGTAGCGGCGTATGATATCTTAAAACTTTCACTAGTGACAACAGTTGAAATACATTTTTAATAGTGAAGGTGAACTGTTAACACAACCGAACTTACTTAAATAAATTTGTATATTTCCAAGTAATAATATTCGTTTACTTGCCATCTGCTTCTATTAAAATATCAAAAAATATTTCTTTTATAAATAAATATATAATTATCCGAGCAAATTAGAATACTCGTACAAATAAATATTCAGTTTGATACCGCTGACTCCAGAGCTTTGGGCTACCGACCTTAATAACAGACTTGAAATACGTTTAACATAATGTCGACCTGGTGACCCTTTTAATTCCGCTCAAATGAACTCGTTCTCGATTCTATCGAATTTTAATAAATGAAGAGGTCTAACTTTATCGGAAGGTAAACATTGTTGAATTTAAAGAAATTTTCTCGGATATTACG
Organism: Odontocerum albicorne; assembly: GCA_949825065.1. Taxonomy (NCBI): domain Eukaryota; kingdom Metazoa; phylum Arthropoda; class Insecta; order Trichoptera; family Odontoceridae; genus Odontocerum; species Odontocerum albicorne. The sequence continues at coordinate 5,243,391 of OX463844.1, forward strand.
AAAGACTCTATGATTTGTGATTTTATTTTATGTAGAACCTAGGATTCCTTACATTAGGCTATGCAAATGAAACTCGGACGTATCAAAAAAGTTATGAAAACTAGAAAAATGGGATCGAATTTATGACAAAAAAAAAATAACGTATGACAAAATAAAGAATAATGAAATTTGAAAAAAAAAGCTCACTGAGAGAAGATTATGGGGTCGAATAATGTATGTCAAAATAAGGAAGAAAAAACTTAAAGAAAGAATTTGGCATCATCGATGGAAAATGTATAATGCATATCAGTAGTAAGGGAAATAAATTAGACAGATTAAATGCCCTAGAAATTTCTAAGTCAGTGCATCGAGGTGAACATCTGGTAAACACATATATACCAAGAATCTCTCCGCTGCTCGCCGAGGCTGTCCCATGCCTCCCTCAACCCCCAGTCCCCAACCCGAATGTTAACCGTTAGAACCGTGTATCTCGGTACCAGCTCGAACATAATTCAGTATTGTTTGTGCTCCCCTGATGATGAGGGGAAAGCCTTGAAACCGGTAGGGTTATACCGTTACAAAAAATGGAGTAAACAGTGTTTGCTAAAATAAATTTCAATGTCTTTAAACCACCACAATGTTAATGCCTTAACTATAAATAATACATATGGTAAATGAATTAAAGACATGATTTTTTGCCTATCCCGATAGGGGCATAACGTGATGGTAGTATTGATGATGACTAAGACCAGCAAAATTTGGGAAACATCAGAGTATGCATGATGAAGTATGCAAACCTTGAAGACCGAATGAAGGAAAATATAATATATCTACCTACTTCAATAGGGAGATGTTGTGCTGGCGATGATAATGAGTATTTTTATCAACAATGAATATAACAAATATTGTAGATCAAACTCAAAGTTGGTCATTAACCTTTCCCTTCCTGTGCTAAAAAAATCCGCCCGTTCCGGTGATGTGTATTCAATACACATCAATACATATGTAAAAATGAACGATTTTAAATCGGAAAAATAATAATATTCATAGCCAATCGCTTAAATTATTTAAATTTGAAGTCAAAAGTGATAATAATTGAAATTTTATTCCTGAAAATATGAAAAAAAAACATCGGACGACGTTCACAAAATGGACGGAGCGACGACCTTCAACGAAAGCCGGTTGGCTACTAAAAAGAGAAAAGCGACCGAACTGAGATTCTATCATATTTTTTGAGTTCCCATATACCGAAGTAGAGTGAGAGTGAGACGTGAATAGCGTCGCTTTCTTACCCATGGCGGTTTTTTAGAATGAATATAATACGTCACATACTGGCACACGTTTTATTGTCTTGATGAATTTATTCCCGATTTTCACAAAATATCTCTGATGTGGCCGATAAGTGCTAATTATTATTAATATTATTTTTTCATTCAATGCGTAAATGTATTACAGAGGAATACCTAAAATCTGAATCGAGAATTTATTATATTTATAGAGATATTAAAGTTTTTATATATCTCTTATGTGTACTAGTTACACATCACCGGACAGGAAGGGTTAATATGGTATACCATATATAGCCTTCAAAATATCCGAACTGGAGATTTTTTTCTCTCTGCCTAACCAATAGGGACACGGCGTGAAGGTGATAACCCGGATCATCTGGATTTGGGTGATGTTGTCCGTAGTTAAGTTGGTAAGACTATCAATTTCCACTGATATTTTTTTAAAAAGAGTACTTATAGTCATCGAATTCAAATAGGCTATTATAAATACTTACAAAAATCATAGGCTTAGACTACCTTGTCTATTCAATAAGTTCTAATCCAAAAATCATGGATAAAGGTAACCTTGTCTATTCAAAAAGTTCTAATCCAAAAATCATGGACTAAGATAACCTTGTCTATTCAATAAGTTCTAATCCAAAAATCATGGACTTAGACTACCTTGTCTATTCAATAAGTTCTAATCCAAAAATCATGGACTTAGACTACCTTGTCTATTCAATAAGTTCTAATCCAAAAATCATAGGATTCGACTACCTTGTCTATTCAATAAGTTCTAAACCAAAAATCATGGACTAAGACAACTTTGTCTATTCAATAAGTTCTAATCCAAAAATCTTGACTCACTGGATCAAAAACAAACGTCTTTTTTGACCAGGCTATCATTCAACATGTTATAATTACCTATGCAAGTTGACTAGTATCACTTGAATTAATACAGCAGGGTCTTGAAAAAAATTAAACTCTCTTAAATGCCCTATTATCTGGCCAATAGAAGTTCAACAAAATATAAGTCATCGAGGAATGTTTTTCCGAATTTTCATGTTTCTCTATCAACTGATAAAATTAAACGACAAACAATGTGACCACATTGGAATGGTGACCAATCTTCAAGTTGCTGAAAATTGACACTCGTTTACTGAAATAAAAATCAAACATTTAACTAAGTTTTCTTCCCATATTACATATTTTTTACACAACACTATGTAGATTTCAACACAAATTATAAAATAAAACGGAAACCACAGAAATATTTAAAACAATAAAATAATTTTTAAAAATACTCTAGACTCTAGAGCAGTGTCTGCCAAAATGTGTACCGCAAGAAGTCTCAAGGTATGCCGCGAAGAAAGAAGCCTCAAAACTCTTAATTTTAAATAATGCCTATTCATTTAAATTTTCTTCAATTGAAAATAAATTCAGCATCTACATATACAAATAAATATTTGTCTAGATTTTAATAGATCTAAAAAACGACCCTGTGCACAAAGCCTCATTTTCTGAGCTAGAGTTGTCAGCATTTTGGATATCGCTTTGGAGTCAATATTCTCAATTGGTTACAACAGCAATTAAATCTCTGTTGCCGTTTGGGTCGTCGTATCTTGGCGAATTTGGGTTTTCAGTGCTCGTGGAAATGAAATTAAAAAAAAAGGGAGCATTTAATGATGGTAGATGAGGAGTTACGTTGTTTATCTAATTTAGAGCCGCGTTTTGACAGAATTCTTTCTAAAAATCAATTGCATCCTTCTTACTAATAAACTTATTACCACATATGTATATATATGTTGATAAAATATTAAAAAAGTTTGTTGCCTACACTATGATTTCCTTTATTCATATTAATAAGGTACATTTTCTTTTTTTAAGGCATTTTTATTTGGTGTGCCGCGGAACAAATCCCATTCACCAGTGTGCCATGAAGTAAAAAAATGACAGACACTGCTCTAGAGAATCAGTTAAATCTACCCACTTTACTACATCTCACACTATTCTCCAAAAGGCCATAAAGTATATGTTTTATTTTATATTTCCATAGTCACTTTAACTCTATTTCCCATAAGACCATGAACAGTGTAAGTAACATGTATTTAGTTGTATTAAACCTGAAGATAACACAATGAATTTTGAAAGGACCATAGTCATATTCTAAATAAATATTTATTTATTTATTTAATCAACGACACAACAGTGTCTTTATACTATGTACAAATGAACATGTAACAGGTTATAAAATACTTAAAATTATTGACAAATAATACAACTTTATCTTAAACTAACATGAAGATACAAAAAGCAGTAGTAATAATAAATTACAGTAACTATTTTAAAATTATTTAATAATTATATGTACGAGTATATTTAAATTCAATATATGTTATGTATGTACACCACAAAATATTACCAAACTTCACCTAGCAGACTTACGTAATTGTCGAAGACTTATTTTATATAGGTAAAGAACTCAGATTTGTTTTTAGTGGAATAACGCGTACATACTCGTACAACGAATATATGATGTTTTGAGAATTTTGTGGGAATTTTATGGATAGATATTGAGATAGAGAAAACACATGGCCTCATTAGTAGAACGAGATGCAAGTTGCTTTGCAGAATTAAAAACTTCATGCATGTTGATGCAGGGTTACTCAACTCCAGAGGCCAAGTATTGTCCTTAATGTTTTGTTTATATTACGTTATTTATATTAATAAAGGAGAGCACAAAGTTAGTAGCTATTTTTAAATATTGTTGTATATACATAGTTATTTCCCATAATTATAGATTTGTATAAATTTACTCCGGAATTATTTAAACAAACGACATTATTTGAAATTAAATTGACAAAATTTCAGTTAAAAAAATATATATTCTAATATTTTTAAGGATATCAAATGATGAGATTGGAGTTACAGTCCAGCATCATAACGCCTTACTCTTTCATCGGATAATTTTCTGAAACTTTGGAAATTTTGGTGGAGATTTCGAGAGAGATTCAGTGGGGTCAGGAAAGGATAGAAATTATGGGACGGGTGAGAATGATAAAATAAAAACTTTAAATTCTTAAAGAAATGTTGATATAATATATTTCTTAATACAAATTTACATAGATTTATGAAACGTCACACACGAGATATTCAGATGAGTAAAATATGGTGACGGAGAAAAAGACGAGTAAAATATAAAAGGAGAAAGGTGATAGTTTAAAAATAAATAACTTATATATTTTAAAATATTATATATTATTGTTTTAATTTTTTTTTTAATTATATGGTTCATCTTGATTTATAATCTGCTAAATAAAATTTCCATATTTCCAATCGCACCAAGACGAAGCAAATCTGAACTCTAATATTTCCAATATTTATTTGTAAATGGTGCTGAAACGTACACATTAAAAGCCTGAGAATGTGTGGGAATAAATTATTTCGTGATGTGGTGTTCAGAATCCTAGGAACTCCAGAAGAACGAACATCTCCAGATTCCTGAAGCTTAATCTTACGATACGATTGTCTTCAATATGCTTTCAGCGCATTCTGCGCTTTTTCAGGTATATTTCCATACGTGAGTTAGACAACCTGAAAAATGAGGGGCATAGGAAGAATGCCGAGAAGAAAAAGAAGATGCAGAGCGCCAACAAAATGGGTCATCGGGTGAAAAAATTAACTGGGGAAAGTCACACAAACGGCAAATGACCGGAAGGAGAAGAGATATGTCATCACAACCTGAACTATCAACATGCCATATAAAACAACTTTCAGTAATGAGATGATGTTTCACTTTATTATATCAACAATGTTATAGTAATGTTAAAGAGTGTGGTGGCGAAACATTATTTTCAGGTCGATTGGTTAAGGTTTCGAGCTAAAAACCACTCCTGACTAAAAAAACAACTTAAAATCTGAGCCAAACAGGTCTAAGGGAGTTATTTAAGTGTTCTAGAACAGGAAAATTTAAGAATTGGAAGAAATTGGTATTATTTAAATATAAACCATCTTTTTACCCTATTCTTTTTTATCAAACTATTGAGTGTTAACATAAGTTGTGTTCGTTTTTTTCCAATTTAAAAATGAGTACCAAAAGTAAAACAAAATGGTAAAGATTATACGTCAATCAAAAGACAATTTTCTGTTCTACAAAGTATTGTGTTTGCTTTTACGTTACATATATTATTTGATTTGATTACAAGCCTTCAAAATGGAATGTCAAGTAGACGAAAGTGAGCATTTTTGACACCTCCTTCTGTTCGCGTTTAATCGAGGGAATAAAGCTGCTCGCGATATTTGCGAGGTGTACGGTGAAGATGCTTTGAATTAAAAGACAGCTCATTGATGGTTTTTTGCGTTTCGAATACGGTAATTTCGACCTGAAAGACATGGAGCGTTCAGGACGACCAGTGGACTGCGATGAGGACCGCTTAAACCATATTATTCATGAAGATCCCCTCAAAACCACCATCAAATTGGCTGAGCAAATGAATTGTAGTCACATTACTGTATACTGCCATCTTAAATCAATGGAAAAAGTCCAGAAGTTCGGCGCTTGGGTTCCACATGTTTTGAGAGAAAACACCAAAAATCAACGTTCGATTCCATTTTGAAGGCTTGTAATTAAATAAAATAATAAATGTATCGTAAAAGCAAACACAATATCTTATATAACAGAAAATTTTCTTTCGAATGACGTATCACCTTTACCATTTGGTTTTACTTTTGGTGCTCATTTTTTAATTTGGAAAAAAACGGACAGAACTTATGTTAACACCTAATATATATGATATTCATATATAAAATTAGTTGGTTATACGTTCATTTTTATGAAACTAGAATGGATACCAAAAGCATGTGTATTTATACATTTACACCTATCCATCGATTTACGCGTATTATATTTACGCGGTTTCACCTTAACTTGATTACTGTGTTTTGAAAGGCAATCGATTTGCAAGTTGTTTGAATTTTGCCTGCTAAATGATACATCTGGACGATTTGGTCGACAGAAAAGTAAGCTAGTAATACATTAAATAGAAAAAAATGTAGTGACGGAAAATAATTGCAATATGTACAATTATTTTCAGTCACTACATTTTTTCCATATTATTTCATTGTCACAATAAAAAAAATTCTTTGATTTTTATTAAGTTAGATATTTGACAAATCATTTATATGATTTCTGTACGGCTTTCGATTATAGAACGTATTTTCGATTTTGAATAAAAAAATACAAAAGTTTAGATCAATGACAGGAGTTCTATGTGATCCGAAAATGCAAGTAAAGTTAAAAGGAAAAGTATACCAAACAATTGTCAGACCCGCACTCCTCTATGGCTCCGAATGCTGGACGATGTATACCTCTTACTCTAGGCAACTAGAAACTGCTGAAATGCGCATGCTAAGATGGTCAGCAGGTGTGTCCCTAAGAGACAAAATAAGAAGCTCACACATTCGTGGAAGCCTGGGTGTTACAGACATCAACAGCAAGATGGAGGAGAGGCGATTGAGATGGTATGGGCACGTTGGACGCAGAGCACCCGATCACATTGTGAACCAGGCAATCTCCATGGATCTTCCTCGAATAACAACCAGAGGAAGACCAAGAAATTCATGGGTGGTGCAAAGAGATAACCTGATGCAGAGGCACGGCCTGGGGGACGTAGTCCGGGACAGAAGAGCATACAACCTGAGGACGAGGAGAGCTGACCCCAACAGTCTTCGCAGACAATGAGTTGGGATGTAGCCAGGGAGAGAGATTTTCGATTTTGAATAAGTGGTTTGCCTCAATTTGCGCGAATTTTGTCGAAACCTATTTACTGCATAAATTGAAGGATGAGTGTTTATTACATCTATGCATAAAATATCTAACATACTTCTTGGTTGTTTTATCACAATATTCTTACTACCAGTTGGTATGACGCCTCTCTTCCAGCTCGGGGGCTGCGGGTCTGATTCCCACTACTTACCGGAAAAAAATTAAAAAGGGTGCCAGTTTATTTCAAGTGTTCGTCTTAACATAGCGCTAGGTTCAAACCAGAAATCTTCCTCACGCAAGTCCAGCACTTTACCGCGTTGCTATGAAACTCTTGTATCAATTTGTTTAAAATATTTTGAAGATACTCTGAAAAAAGCTTAAACACATCTACTAGCTTAATATAATATTTATAAATTAGTGTATAGTACGCGGCGGTAAGTAATACACATCGGGCTTAACCTTTCCTTCCCTGTGTTGGGTATCTTCTACACGTTGCTTCTAATAACCATCAATATCTCTATAAATATAATAAATTCAAGGTTAAGATTTTAGGTATTCCTCCATAATATATTTACGCATTGATTTAAAAAGTAATATTAATAATAACCAGAATTTATCGCCTACATCGTGGGTATTTTGTGAAGATCGGAAACAAATTCGCATTTAAACGCTGTGAGTACCTCGACCTTGGGTCTTGACGATAGGTGAAGAGTATGCGGGAAGCGCGACACTATATTCGCATCTCACTCTTGCATACTCCACTGAATTGCGAGGAGCTCGATTGTCTCAATCGTCGCAAGCGTAAGCCACGACGGGATTAAGCCACTACCGCTCCGCGCCGCAGTAGCTTTTAGGCTTGCAAATAGATTAGACCTACGCCCGTTCCGTGAGCGTTGCCAGATGGTTTTTAATGTTTTCAGCAAATAAATCTCAATCATTATTATTTTTAACTTCAATTATAATTAATTAAGGGGATTATCTATGAATGTTCTTATTTTTCCGATTTAAAATCGCTAATTTTTGATCGCGTACTCACTACCCAACGTCGGAGCGCGCGTTTCAATTTTAGCACCGTAAGGGAAGGGTTAAGAAAGATAATGTCGCTTTGTAGAACGTCGTCTCTGTCACACGGACAGTTCGCGCATCGTGCGACTGAGACGGCGCTCTACAAAGCGACAGTCTCTTTCTTACGCCCGATGTGTATTACTTACCGCAGGGTACTATATGTATTTAAAAGATTTAATTGTTTATTTTCTTTAATACTCACATATCGTCGATTTCACCAAATCTTCTTGGGAAATTGAGCAGAGCATTTAGAATCTTAACCATCTCTTAGCTCAATTAATAGGAGTTGATACGATTTAATTGACCTTTCTATAGAAAAGTAGTCATAAAAACAATCAGTGAGACGTAAAGGCTTTCACTAAAGCACTTCTTCCTAGTTGTTCAAGTCCGTGCTAAGCCGCTAACCCCAGACCACAAAAGTTTCACATTTTCCGAACACAACTACCCTCCTTCTATAATCCCACTCAATGACTGACCCCTGGAGATAAGCTAGCCTTAGAACACTTTTTCCTTTTTGTGCTATTTTCGTTTTGGGTTTTTGGACGCTATATATCCAGAGCCGACACCATAATTACGGAAAAGTGTGAGATATTCATTTAAGGACTGAAAGCAAAATCAGAATTCCATAAAATGATTTGATTGATTCATAAGTAAAATGTTACTTCATCATACAACATGATATATTATGAAAGTTAACAAACATCAGATGAACTCCATTTTATACCTTAAGATATCTACACGAAAAATGAAACTATGCTGCTAGTAAAATGAAACTATGCTGCTAGTAAAATGAAACTATGCTGCTAGTAAAATAATGATTCAGAAGAATTAGACGTTGTTTGCAGTTATTTTTGCACTGGTCATATCTTCAAAGATGTATCCAATTAAGTGTTTCCTTAAAATATACAAATTGAAATTTTAGGATTTCGTCAAGTAAGCTGATTTTGAGGCATCGAATGCTACTATCTCTGTGACACCATTGCACAGCAGTGTTTTTCCACTTTTGATCTTCGTAATATGAGCAAGGTATTGCCACTCATTTACCCCATGACAAGTTGCTTTACCCCATAACAAGATGATAAATATTCAAAATAAGGTACACTGTAAAAGATTTTTTTAACGAAATGCTAAAAAATCAAAGAAGCTTAAATAATCAGGATTTTAAGTTGACATTACCTTTATATAAAATGTATAAAGGTGAAAGTAAAACATCAAAGAATTTTACAAAAAAAATGATAAGCAGTTCATATGTTAGTACGAAATTATGGAGTATTATTTGACACTAAGAAAATTAAGTAAATATATCTTATTTGACCTTCCCCTTCCTGTGCTAAAAAAATTCGCGCATTCGGGTGCTGTGTATTTAATACACATGTAAAAATGAGCGATTGAAAATCGGAAAAATAAGAATATAAAAATTTTTAAATCGGAAAAATAAAAAAATATGCATAGCCAATCGCTTAAATCAATTAAAGTTGAAGTCAAAAGTGATTATAATTGAAATTTACTTGCTGAAAACATGAAAAAACATCGACCGACGTTCACAAATCTATCAATACGACCTTCTCAAATGGATGTCCGAGAGCTACTGAAGCGATTGAACTGAGATTATATTTCTTTCGTTCACATATACTAAAGTAGAGTGAGACGTGAATAGCGTCGCTTTCTCACCCAAAGCGGTTTTTTAGAATGAATATACCTACGTCACACACTCGCACACGTTTGATTGTATTGTTGAATTTATTCCCGATTTTCACAAAATATCTCTGATGTGGCCGAAAAGTGCTGATTATTATTAATATTATTTTTTCATTCAATGCGTAAATGTATTACGGAAGAATACCTAAAATTTGAACCCAGTATTTATTATATTTAAAGAGATATTAAAGTGTTTAGAAGCAATGTGTACTAGTTACACATCACAGGGAAGGAAAGCTTAAAGGATATATTTTGTAAACAAGATAAATATGTGGTAAAATAATTTGCGTATTTTGATGATTTAGTCTATATTTTAAAGTTTTGTAATAATAAGTTATAAAAATATACGATAAAGGTTTGATATACAATAAGGAGTCTATATCTTTCCCACGAGAGACACAATTACTTTCAGCTTCCAAAAATCAAAACGACAAATAAGTCAAAACAAATTATAACTTAAAATTGTAACTTAAAATTATAACTGAAGTATTAAAGAATCACATGCCCAGATCATGAGAACTCTTCGTTACCTATGGGGAGTATTTAAAGCTATATCAACGTCCTATCCATTTGTTCGAAAAAATTTCATCAAAAAAGATCCTCACATCACGATGGTAGTGGGAAAGTGCACCATATTTCTGGAAATAAAAATCCTCCTTATCTCTGAACTCCTCACGAATGCGTGGTATTATTAATTCTTGGAGCAAGTTCAAGTAAACAACACAACATAAAAAAGTGTTTACATATTTTTGGCACACTCTATCTGTCCGTTACATGCTTAAATAGGAAAGTAGTGTATTTTATGTGCTGAAATTAAATGTAAGCATTGTGAACTACTCACGAATGCGTGGTATTATTAATTCTTGTAGCAAGTTCAAGTAAACAACACAACGTAAAAGTGTTTACATATTTTTGGCACACTCTATCTGTCCATTACATGCTTAAATAGGAAAGTAGTGTATTTTATGTGCTTAAGTTAAATGTAAGCATTGTGAACTCCTCACGAATACGTGGTATTATTAATTCTTGGAGCAAATTCAAGTAAACAACACAACGTAAAAGTGTTGACATATTTTTGGCACACTCTATCTGTCCATTACATGCTTAAATAGGAAAGTAGTGTATTTTATGTGCTTAAGTTAAATGTAAGCATTGTGAACTCCTCACGAATACGTGGTATTATTAATTCTTGGAGCAAATTCAAGTAAACAACACAACGTAAAAGTGTTGACATATTTTTGGCACACTCTATCTGTCCATTACATGCTTAAATAGGAAAGTAGTGTATTTTATGTGCTTAAGTTAAATGTAAGCATTGTGAACTCCTCACGAATACGTGGTATTATTAATTCTTGGATCAAATTCAAGTAAACAACACAACGTAAAAGTGTTGACATATTTTTGGCACACTCTATCTGTCCATTACATGCTTAAATAGGAAAGTAGTGTATTTTATGTGCTTAAGTTAAATGTAAGCATTGTGAACTCCTCACGAATACGTGGTATTATTAATTCTTGTAGCAAGTTCAAGTAAACAACACAACGTAAAAGTGTTTACATATTTTTGGCACACTCTATCTGTCCGTTACATGCTTAAATAGGAAAGTAGTGTATTTTATGTGCTGAAATTAAATGTAAGCATTGTGAACTACTCACGAATGCGTGGTATTATTAATTCTGTGAGCAAGTTTAAGTAAACAACACAACGTAAAAGTGTTTACATATTTTTGGCACACTCTATCTGTCCGTTACATGCTTAAATAGGAAAGTAGTGTATTTTATGTGCTGAAATTAAATGTAAGCATTGTGAACTACTCACGAATGCGTGGTACTATTAATTCTTGTAGCAAGTTCAAGTAAACAACACAACGTAAAAGTGTTTACATATTTTTGGCACACTCTATCTGTCCGTTACATGCTTAAATAGGAAAGTAGTGTATTTTATGTGCTGAAATTAAATGTAAACATTGTGAACTACTCACGAATGCGTGGTATTATTAATTCTTGGAGCAAGTTCAAGTAAACAACACAACGTAAAAGTGTTTACATATTTTTGGCACACTCTATCTGTCCATTACATGCTTAAATAGGAAAGTAGTGTATTTTATGTGCTGAAATTAAATGTAAACATTGTGAACTACTCACGAATGCGTGGTATTATTCATTCTTGGAGCAAGTTCAAGTAAACAACACAACGTAAAAGTGTTTACATATTCTTGGCACACTCTATCTGTCCATTACATGCTTAAATAGGAAAGTAGTGTATTTTATGTGCTGAAATTAAATGTAAACATTGTGAACTACTCACGAATGCGTGGTATTATTAATTCTTGGAGCAAGTTCAAGTAAACAACACAACGTTAAAGTGTTTACATATTTTTGGCACACTCTATCTGTCCATTACATGCTTAAATAGGAAAGTAGTGTATTTTATGTGCTGAAATTAAATGTAAGCATTGTGAACACCTCACGAATGCGTGGTATTATTAATTCTTGTAGCAAGTTCAAGTAAACAACACAACGTAAAAGTGTTTACATATTTTTGGCACACTCTATCTGTCCATTACATGCTTAAATAGGAAAATAGTGTATTTTATGTGCTGAAATGAAATGTAAACATTGTGAACTACTCACGAATGCGTGGTACTATTAATTCTTGTAGCAAGTTCAAGTAAACAACACAACGTAAAAGTGTTTACATATTTTTGGCACACTCTATCTGTCCATACATGCTTAAATAGGAAAGTAGTGTATTTTATGTGCTGAAATTAAATGTAAGCATTGTGAACTACTCACGAATGCGTGGTACTATTAATTCTTGTAGCAAATTCAAGTAAACAACACAACGTAAAAGTGTTTACATATTTTTGGCACACTCTATCTGTCCGTTACATGCTTAAATAGGAAAGTAGTGTATTTTATGTGCTGAAATTAAATGTAAGCATTGTGAACTACTCACGAATGCGTGGTATTATTAATTCTTGTAGCAAGTTCAAGTAAACAACACAACGTAAAAGTGTTTACACATTTTTGGGGCACTCTATCTGTCCATTACATGCTTTAATAGGAAAGTTGTGTATTTTATGTGCTGATATTAAATGTAAGCATTGTTGATGAAGAAAATTTGTTAACGTTATTTCTTGGATGAAAGCTAATTGATGTAAGTCAGGTTAAAATTAGTTTATAGTATTTTTAAAACTAAACAAACAAACTTCAGTCGTTTTGCTTGAACCAGTTTATCGGTAACCTTTGTAATTGAGTGAATCCATGAGTATCAAATTTTGTCTTTCCTGGTTATGCCAATCTTATATCTCTTTACAGCCAGCTGCGCAACTTAAAGCATTGTTTCATCTTTACTTATCACGTTTAACGTCTTGCAGCTACAGCTGTACTGTGGTCACCAGTTTCTGAAGAATTTCGTTGTTATTTTTTAATAAACATTTGTAATTGTATTATACTTCCATTGTGTAAACTATAATCCAAAAAAGTTTCTTGCTAAATAGTGATCTCTTTCAGCTAACTAGAAATATGTGAAACAAGCCTTAAGTGAAATACAAAATGTTTTTTTTTTAAATTGAATCCCAAAAGGAATCAAATCCGCAGTTGTCTTACCAATTAGGCCACGATGGTTATCATCTCTTTATTTTGCATGTGTCCATACAAGGGGTAACAGTTGACGATGACAATGGGTAACAGTTTACGATGACAATCGGTAACAGTTTACAATGTGACTCATGATTTTGATCTCATCTTACACTCACAAAAAAAAATACTCATTTAGGCCCCATAAGTCGATAACTTCATTAATCTTATTAGTTTTAGAAATACCTAGAACATCTCTGTTGTAGACGTACATGTTTTTATCCACCTTTATATTTTTCAATATTTTGATAGGCCTCTCGTTTTCCAAATTGCGATTTTATTTTATCCGTAATGAAATGTATTTCAGGAGTCACATATCGTTTAATTCCTCCTACATTAATAATATTTCTTCTTCCTAGTATCATGTCAGGTCCTCCCAACGTTGACTATCACCTGAGAGGAAGCATCTTTGTCCCCGGCAGCCCGAAAAAGATCCCCAACGCTCCTTATATCAGTGCAATCACGTATATTGCGGAGCCAGGAGATTTGCCTCCTGCCAACACCTCTTCGACCCTCTATTTTGCCTTGGATTATCAGGTGCAATAATTTGTACTTTTCTCCTCTAAGTACATGCCCAAATAGGACACCCTTCGGATTTTAATATTAGTCTTTAATAGCTTTTACACATCTAAAATAAGATGAGAGCTTCATCACATTAATGTTACCAACATAAATTATACTTTAGTATGTAAACCATTAACGCTTTACAACGCAATTGAATTTTTAAAAAGATTTGTAAGCGAAAAAAAAAAAAAACGTTTTCATCCCTTCTGCCTAAGATCGACCCTGTTTCAATCTCAAATTGTATCAAATAAAATTATTTTCAAACCCGTGTAAAAAGAAAATCCATTTTTTCTGAATTTCAACTCCAGTGATTTGCTTTTGAAAATATTTGGATAACGTAGCAAAATACAGGTACTTCGGCTAGATTTTACACTCATCCACAAAAAAAAATCTATTTCAACAGTTTTTTTTTCTGTATACGAAATCTTTTTAACTGAAAATGAAATGTTTTAATAATTTTTTTGAACAGTATCAATAATATGCCAGAAAATATATTATGTGAAGATATATAAAAAAAATATATTATTTTTACTTCAATGTAAGGTTTTTGTACCTATCTGTCTCCCTTCTGTATAATTTAAAAATTAACTTATTAGGCTTTTTCCTCATCAAAAGTGCTCGTTATAAAGCCTCAAATATGACTTTATTCACTATTTTAAGTTAATTACGCATACCGTACTAAAGTTTAAATGATTTGTTACATCGAAAAATCGAAGGATAGGAGAATGATCAAAATATATGGAAAACTACTACAGTTCGTTAAAATCTTAAATAAATATAACAAAAAGAACTTAATAAATTGTAACCCTTAAAAAATAAACAATTTATTATTTTCACAATGTATGACAGAATACGTGCCGACGAATACAGAATAAGTAACAAAAAACGAATATGAATCCTTAAGCTGACGTGCTGAGTATGATAAAAAAAAAGCAATTTGAAATGGTTTGGATATGTAGAATGAATTAATTAAGAGTGACCAACAAAATTAGTTTATTGTAAAAACGTGAGGAAGTGGCGTGTGAGAGTACGATCAAGGAAAATATGCTTGGATCAAGTGAATTATATTTTAAAAGGAGGTAACGTAGAAAATTCGACAAATCGTTGGAGTTGTTTTAGAAGGTGTATGTATGTAGAAGAAGCGAAGGTAGTATGTCGAGATGGCAATGTCAGGCACCGTATGCTCTTTGCCTGCTTTTTCAGGGAGATGGCGCGATGGTATGTATGTACATGAAAAATATTAATATATATATATATATATATATATATATATATATATATATATAGTATTATATATATATATATATATATTATAATATATATATATATATATATATATATATATATATATATATATATATATATATATATATATATATA
>OX463844.1:5258950-5347516 GCA_949825065.1 Odontocerum albicorne
ATATTAATATATATATAATATATATATATATATATTATATATATATATATATATAATATATATATATATAACTATATATATATATTATATATATATATAATATATATATATAATATATATACTATAATATATAATATATATATATATATATCATATATATCTATATTATATATATATTATATATATATATATATATATATATATATATATATATATATATATATTATATATATTATATATACACGAGTACATAAAAGAGACTAAAAAATAGTTTATAATAAAACGGATTCGAAAATTCCATCGAACAGAACTGCATTGTATTGAATTGAACCGCCGTAAAAATCCACAATGACACTGATCGAGTGAAAATGGATAACCCCATACAAAAGAGAAAGAAAATAGTGTAAATACCATTTTAAAAGGGATCAAATGTAGCCAATAGTAAAGTGCAAGCAAAAAGAAATAGATAAACTCATTCTGGTCTATCGTGGTGGGACTGACACGTTCTGGTCTATCGTGGTGGGACTGACACGTTCTGGTCTATCGTGGTGGGACTGACACGTTCTGGTCTATCGTGGTGGAACTGACACGTTCAACACAAAATAAGCCGATGAGTAAGAAAACGTGAGAGAAATGGGTTGGTTCTGATCTGACAGATATGTACACGGAGACAGGACCGTATTGCATATAAACATAATATATGATATGCAGGAAAGTGACAAATTTAACAGACAACCCACTCGGCATACTTCATAATTAATGTTGTAAGATTTGAATCAACTTTAAAACCATGAGTTTAAAATTATTAAAAAAAGATTTAACCCATATTTAGTTATCTGTCTCTCCCAATAATAATTTATTTAAGATGATTACAAAATGCTAGTTTAACAAATATCCCACATTTCGTTATCTGTCTCTCCAAGAGTTATTTATTTTAGGTAATTAAAAAGTGCTAGTTCATTAAATTTTAATATCCCACATTTTGTTATATGTCTCTCCAAGAGTAATTTATTTTAGGTAATTAAAAAGTTGTAATTTATTTTTAACAAACACTGTTTATTCCACTTTTTTCAAAAAAAAAGTGGAATAAACAGTGTTTGTTAAAAATAAATTACAATGTCTTTAAACCTCCACAACGTTAATGCCTTAACTATAAACAACATAATTAAAAATTGTTAGTTCAACAAATATCCCACATTTTGTTATCTGTCTCTCCAAGAGTAATTTATTTTAGGTAATTAAAAAGTGTGAGTTCAACAAATATCCTACATTTTGTTATATGTCTCTCCAAGAGTCATTTATTTTAGGATTACAAAGTACTAATTCAACAAATATCCCACATTTCAAAATTTCATGCACTTGGTTCAACCATACTTTACTTTATCATATTTTGCCATGACTTCCAAGTATAATTGTTTTGTATCATAAATGTGTTTACTTAGTCTTTCAAAGTGTCCAACCCACCACAACGTGCTCATTTTCACAATGTCAGTTTTTAGCATAGATTTATTCTTAAAAATAACATTTTTTATTCTGTGATACATCACAAATCCTTCTCTGTGCATGCACTTCCACTACGTTAACTCAACTCCATTAATATTTTTTTCCAAAGAACTCCTGTATGACTCAATGTTCCAAAATCCTGCAGAGAAACAGCCTAGATGAAAGCGTCACCCAGAACCGAAGAATATACAGCCTGAGAACGAGAAGAGCCGACCCCAACTGCCTACCTAGACAATGAATCGGGACAGTGGCAGGAAGAAGAAGAATTGAACTAAAACATGTATAAGCGGCCAAATGAAGTGACTTACTTACCCTATACTCGAATAATGTTTAAAAAAATATTTAATTAGAATTAGGATAAAAAATACTCAAAGAGAGCGCTAAACTCTTACCTTACATAAAAAATTACGTTCAGCACCATTGAAATGAAATTAGCAACCAAAATTATGGCCTTTCGACATTTTCCCGAGAAATACGAAATTACTTTCTGGAGAACATATTATTATATATATTATATATTTTTCTTTCGTTTTTTAAAATTACTCGTTGCTTAACAAATAGTGTTTGCTCTCAAAATAAGACGGCGCGCGGCGTCTACAAAATTAATGATAAATACAATGTTTCAATTTTTTTTCTCACATTTGTATCGATGGTGACATATGTGGCCCTATCCCTGGAGCGCACCTGGTCTGGGGGTGGTCTTCCCTCAATTCATTGAAGCGTACTTAGATAGGGGTGGAAGAGAGACGCAAGACGTATACCACAAGAGAACCAATATGCAGGATCTACACAAGCTCACCAAATAAAACACCCTCAGATTCGTGTGTTCATTTGTCAAAGATAAATTAACGTCCAAAGTCTGCAAATGACGTAAAAGCGTAATTATATCCATTTCACAGAGTCAATTCTGTAACATATGTACTATACATGTATATATAAGTGTAATTTATACGACCTAAAGATATTTTGATTACAATGATTTGGATTCTCCACATTTACAAATAGTTATGACGATCTTCGTGGCCTTGTTCTTAAGACGCTTGTCTCCCAGTCTGGAGGTTGCGGGTTCAAACCCTGCTGAAACCCAGATTTTTTTAAAAAGGATTCTAGTTTGGTTTTCACTCAAGGCCACTTTGAAAAAAAACTGGTTTGTTGGAAGAGATTGCCACGTGACAATAAACTGAACCATGGCCAGTCAGGTTCTACTGTAAACAACGAAAGTGTAACAGGAGACAATACAGTTTAAAAATTTATTGGCAATAAAATTGAAACTGAGTCTAAGAGTATGTTAATGAGGTCTATTATTTGGGCAATATGTTTATATTATATGTATGTATATGGGCGACTTGAAAGAGATATTGGAGGAAGAGTATTGATAGGGGACCAACTAAATGTTTATATGTATGGGCGACTTGAAAGAGATATTGGAGGAAGGGTATTGACAGGGAACCAACTAAATGTTTATATGTATGGGCGACTTCAAAGAGATATTGGAGGAAGGGATATTGCCAGGGAACCAACTAAATGGAGCACTTTGTTTAATACACAAGAACAACGCTTTATCTAAAGTAGTAAAAATAACAATACGCAACAGTATGCTGGTGTACTCCTTGGTCTATGGAAGTAAAATGTTGACTTGATAAATGTAAGATCAATACTGTGGAGACACGTGTACTCAGAAAAACAACTGCATAAAAGAATACAGAACGCAGATATAAGAAATGAATACAATGGATTTTTGAGTTAGGTGAAGAAATGATCTTTAAGACATGGTTTGGACATAAAGATAGAATTAATCACGAAAGAATGGCTAAGCAAGTAGACAATACAGAAGTGCAAATTTATCAAAGGGTTCAGTTTTAACTTTTTGGAACTCCTTATTCAAATATTCAATACAACTTCTTTATTCCAGGAAGTAAATTTTTAACAATGACTCGTGTTTCTATCTCAATATTCGCCTGAAGAGAGCTTCGAGATAGAAAGAAGGTCGTCGTGGTATAAATATAATTAGTGGAATTACAAAATAATTTCTTATGAAATATTCTAAATAGATCTACATTACTGCGAAATAAGCTCTCTTATTTTTCAAAACTTACATTAAAGTTGAAAAGAGTTTTAAATTAAAGGAACATTTCATTCGGTAGAAATATCTGTATATCCTGAGATAACCGTTTTTCTCAACAACGAAGCAACCTATCCACGAGGAAACTAACTTAACTGTAGCAGGGTTAGATGCACTTTTATTTCATTCTACGAAACGCCCCTATTTCACTTGGATGCCATGTCCACCCTGTATCTTGGAGAAAGGGGGAGTAGACGTGTTAGTTCATCTAGTATGATCCCAGTAAATACTTATTACATGCATTTTTTATTTCAAAAATTGAAAATAGTTTGATTTGAATATATTGATATTTAACTAGCATGCGTACAGGAAAGGATATAATATATATGTGCATGCGTACAGGGAAAGAATATTAATGCACATTTTAATTTGTTTTATCAAACACTGTTTATTTGATTTTATGTAACAGTATGCGTCTACCGGTTTCAAGGTTTTCACCAGGGGAATCATCAGGGTACCACTAGCACGGAAGAGTCTTGTTTGTGCTCCCCTGATTATGACATGAAAACATTATGACCAGTAGGGTTATACCATTACATAATGTGTCATGAACATTGTTTGATAAAACAAATTACAGTGTTTTTCAATTTCCACAATGTTAATGCCATAACTATAACTAATGTGATATATACACATATTTCAAGTTATCTTTATTTTTTACTGACCCATTCATTTCCACGTATTTCATTTCATTCATTTCCACATCAATTATACCACGTGTTTCAATAAGGAGGTGACATAGATCACCATATCATTCGCATCAATCAGTTCCAGGCCATTTCAGCGTAAGGAACATCAATTATACCACGTGTTTCCATTAGGAGGTGACATAGATCACTATATCATTCGCATCAATCAGTTTCAGGCCATTTCAGCGTACGGAACATCAATTATACCACATGTTTCCATTAGGAGGTGACATAGATCCCCATATCATTCGCATCAATCAGTTCTAGGCCATTTCAGCGTACGGAACATCAATTATACCACATGTTGCCATTAGGAGGTGACATAGATCACCATATCATTCGCATCAATCAGTTCCAGGCCATTTCAGCGTACGGAACATCAATTATACCACGTGTTTCTATTAGGAGGTGACATAGATCACTATATCATTCGCATCAATCAGTTTCAGGCCATTTCAGCGTACGGAACATCAATTATACCACATGTTTCCATTAGGAGGTGACATAGATCCCCATATCATTCGCATCAATCAGTTCTAGGCCATTTCAGCGTACGGAACATCAATTATACCACGTGTTTCCATTACGAGGTGACATGGATTTCCATATCATTCGCATCAATCAGTTCCAGGCCATTTCAGCGTACGAAACATCAATTATACGACGTGTTTCCATTAGGAGGTGACATAGATCACCATATCATTCGCATTAATCAGTTACAGGCCAGAGCAGGTACTCTCGATGTTCGGACAAACTAGCATGTGTAGTGAGTTTTGTATACTCCTACAACCACATTCAGTACAATTTTCGTTCAAGAAACTCAATATTTGCATGTTAACCTTGCTTACAACTATATTAAACTGTACGGAGACTCCCTAGTATTTGAAGGTATACTAAAGATGGAAAGACAGCTGGTAGACAATATTTTAACAAAGAACTATTACCAATAAATCTATTATGGATCAATAATAAGTATTTTTGTTATCATAATGAGAAAAAGTAAGTTTTTCTTATAACTGTAATAAATATTAAACTTTCGGAATTGAATTGTATTGTTTTGTACTTTCGTTGTATACTCGTACAATACAACCTAGAGAGTTTTATGTAATGTTGCGATCTTTTCCAACCAACCAAAAATATGTTGAATAAGTCTTTATAAAAAAAAAGACTAGAATACTTTTTACAAAATTTGGGTTCCAATGAAAATCGAACACGCTACCCCTGGGCTGAAAAATTGGCTGGGGGTGGTATCAACTAAACCACAGAGAATGATTGTTTGTCATCCCTTTGGTGGATGAAACCCTGTGAATGCTAGTTGATTGTGTAAGCTGTTGCACTCCAAGAAGCACAAAACTTTGAGCGATCAAAACTAAGGCTATCAATATGTTCTCTTAGACAAACAATATGTTCTATCTACTGTAGTTTCTTTGTTAAAACAGTTTTATGAAGCACTATTTTTTTTGCGAATTAGTTAATTTTTAATTGAAAATTTGAGCTAGGTTACAAAAACTCCAAGGCTAAACCGCTGCATTCTGGTAAATAGGTCTCATTCTAAAAATATATAACGGATTAAGGATTCTGTAAAATCTCTTTCGAACAAGCGAAATTAAGGTACTTCTGAGTATCGCTGGCAAAACCCTTCGTGATAGAGTACGAAACACAGAAATCCGAAGGACGTGCGAAGTTGAAGATATTGTCAGATGGAGACGACAGAGAAGAAGGTTCTGGTACGAACATGTATTCAGA
This sequence comes from Odontocerum albicorne, assembly GCA_949825065.1. NCBI lineage: Eukaryota > Metazoa > Arthropoda > Insecta > Trichoptera > Odontoceridae > Odontocerum > Odontocerum albicorne. Next base: position 5,265,011 of record OX463844.1, read on the forward strand.
ATGGCGGATCCAAGGGAGCCGTAAGAATGTCCAGAGACAGTATCCCCCAAGCAAGCAGACCTCCAGGACGACAGCAACAGCTGGCAGTTGACGTCACAAGAGAGAAACGATGATGCAGGACCATAACAGGTCAATAGGCCTAAAAGAAGAGGAAGAAGAAGAAGAAGATTCTGTTAAAGAGATTTTTTTATGTGAGAAATCAATAGTTCTTTAGTTTTCGTAGAGCATAAAGCGGTGTGAATAAATATAATTTTAATTAAAATTTCAAGACTTTCTATATAGTTCTATCAACTAAAACTTCTACTTCAAAATAAAAATTAACGGAAGAAAAATCTTCAATTTGGTCTTTAATTGTTTATGCCTCAATTAATTTAGGATCACTGCATATTTTTCATATTAAGGTAACCCCTTGGTTTCTCCAATAAATGTTTTTAATGCAAATACGTGGTGTTTCCTAGGCACAGTCAGCCCCCCTGATGTCAATCTTCCCCAACTAGTGATGGGTCGGAGCGCCTGCTTGAGTGAAGGGAGAAATGTCTAATAGCATTCGATAAAACGAGCATTAGAAAAATTTCTAACGTTTCTTTTCTTTTTTAAGAACACGTCGAAATACGTCGAAAAATATGTTTTGTTTTAAAACTTGTAGTATTTCAATTAACCAAAATCTATAGAATTTACAAATAATTTATCCTGTATTACAGAAGTAATCTGATCTAGACTGTAAGACCAGGCGCTCAAAAAACTACTAAACATGATCCGTTTTAATAACTGAATCTTTATAAACTATACTTGAGAAAATGTAGCATGGTTCCTGTGTCAGTTCACAAATTGGCCCCAATACAACCTTGTAACAACATTCAGTAATTTTAATTATTTTATCAACTTTAATATAAGCCTCGATTCTAATAAATAGCAAGTTATTTGGGTAAATACATTACATAAAACTAACAATAATGACAAATTAATATATCTTGTTATAAATTAGCAAAAATGTGGCAGTTTCTTAAAATCAAATAATATTTGGTGACATTTGTCAAAAGTCACTACGTTAGTCTGCATTGGCTAGAGATGGGGTATACGATAATTGGATTTTCGATTTTTTTATAATTAAAATTAAATGTTCGTAAAAAGTATTAATTCATTATTGATCTGGGCATATTTAAAGATAGATAAAAATAAAACAATACATTAGAAAGACATTATGTTGAAAATTAGGAATTAAAACGTCAGTTAAGAGAAAAACAATTATTCTATTTATAAAAAACGATTCGATTTGTAAAAGAATACCAATTTTACTCCATCCCTTTAAGACATGACATTTCAAATGGCACAGGAACCATCCTGCATCTTCTCAAGTATAGTTCATATTATCACTTAGTTTATCTGAATAATTTACGTTTCCCAGATGACACACATTTAAAACCACATAGTGAAACGTGGCGGTAGACCGTTTAGAAAACAAGGAAATAGTGAAAATTCAGTGGTACCATAGATTATCACATAATTAAATGTTGAGAAGAAGAAACTGCTCTAGCGTCGAGATGCTGGTGTCGCGTGTTTACCTGCGTTGGTCTGGATACAAAGTTTGCGTGCCGGAACACAGACTTTCAATAAATATTCTCTTCGGTAAACTAACAAAGAGCACAAGAAAGCATGGCCAATAGCACAAATAATATAAAAATATGATTCATGATATGTTCAAAACATAAATGCTGAACACAACTGGGAATAAACAGTAGGAGAATGAGCCAAATAGCGGAAACTATTGCTAGTTAACAAGGACCCAATTGATCAAGAAGACAAACAACAGCGGCAAGTATTGAAGCTCTTTGCCCTTAGTGCCACACGATATGCAAATAATTTGACTTACATAGTCACCAGAATCAGTAACATTATCCCCCATTTATGATTGTACCTTCTATTGCACTCGTCACGAGTTATGGTAATTCGTTCATTCATTATAACATGAACGTTGTATATTATCCGTAAATTATAATCCTTTTTTTTTTAAACTCGCATTATTATAATTTGAAACTATTAAACAGACAATTTTGCTAACCCAATTTCAAAACTTCTTATGGAAACAACAAACAAACCTCCCTTTATGGTTTATTATAAAAGGTTAAAATATTTAGATTATCGTAATGAATAATAACATAAACTTTGACCGATAAACATATTTATATCAAATTACAAAACGGACTTACGACATAACAATAATAAACATAATCTATTTAGAGATTGTGTATATATTCCGACAGCGGTGCAATATTTCACAATAAACTCGCTAATTCTACCATGTTTTTATACATTTACATATAATTAAGTCATTAAAAAAATATCCCGTCACCAAACCCCGCTTAGTGAGGGTGTCGAAATATGACTCCGTTGCCAACATTAATTTTTACAATTCCTTTTTAATGAAAATGTAAACATGAATATATATTTTTTTCAAATTGCAATAAAACATGCGATGTCTGAAAATCACTGAGTTATATAATTTTGATAAAGTTAGCGTATAATTTGAACTAATGTTTTTATAAACGTTACTTGAGATTCCACCCCTTTGCGTTAAATCACAGACGGTTGACATAATTTCTTCCGGAAATCCTTTGAACAAAAAAGACAATTTGTTCGTAACCCTTTTAAGTCAAATGTATTGTTAAAAATTTACGCTAAACTTAAAGTCTACACATATCAATGACACACGACACGTCTTAAACAAAATTCATAACAAACCGAAATCATTCCACCAAAAGATAACGTTCAGATATAAGGTAAAAGTTCTGATTGATGAGAGAGAAGATCACTTGTAAATTTTGACACAAAGAAGGGCAAGAAGAATGAGAAATGGAAGAGATTTTATTTTAATGTATAATAGAAGACATATTTATTGAACATTTAAAGTCAGAAAAAAATCAATTTTATTTTATATGTAACAAATAATCCGTAGCTACACTCAAGTGTGGGACGTAGTGGAAAAGATTGCTCACTACTTATATGTCACGAAGATAAAGAGTTATTTGTCGAATTATTATCGTGGTGTATGCCACGTCTGAAATGTTGTGTACCACTTGTCTCGTTCCTTCCCAGTCCTGGGTCATGCAACCTTCATTATGCTAGCTTTCTCTTCACTGTGCCCGTGATCACCAGTTTCTCCAGACTCTTATAATTCCTTCTGACAACATACTCAAAGTATGCTATAATTCTTTTTGTGTATGTTGAGAAAAGTCTTTTGGTAATTTCTACCGAAAGACTTTTCTCAACATACAGAAAGCGTACTGACGTTCCTATTCTTGACTAATAGAAACGTCGGTACGCCGTTTGGTACATGGATTATAAAACATTCGTCTCAAGCATCACATCTTGAAGGCATCTATCAAAGTCATCTTTGATAAATTAAAAAAGTTTTAATCGTTTAATTTCAAACGTGACGTTTAAATGAAAATAACGACACTATAAATAATTATTTTAGTGACGTTGCAAAAACGTGGAAATATTTATATTTTAATACATCTATTTTTTAATTGCTACAACGTTTGATATTCAGCTGGGAGGTTTTGGGTTTGATACCTGATGGAACTCAAAAAAAGGATCTGTCTTGTTTTTCAAATCCAACATTGTAACATAACAAGTCCACTAGGTTAAACAGTAGTGAAAAATAGTTCCTATCTTGTTTTTCACATTCGACGTTTTAACGTAAAAAGTCATCTTCTTCTTCCTCTTATTTTAGGCCTGTTGGCCTGTTATGGTCCTGCATCATTGTTTGCCTCTTGCGACGTCGACTGCCAGCTGTCTTTCCATCTTTCGGGAGGTCGTCCTGGAGGTCTGCTTGCTTGGGGGATACTGTCCCTGGCCATTCTTATGGCTCTTGGTTCCGCCATTCTGGATACGTGTTCGTTCCAGAACCTTCTTCTATATCGTCCCCATCTGACAATATCATCAACTCCATAAAAAGTCCTCTAGATTAAACAGTAGTGAAAAATATACATTTGCTTAAGCATTCTTGATCGCGTTCTGAAATATTTAATTTTAAGTGGCCCTGTCGCATGGAATGAAAAAAATATAAGAAATACTGTTCTGTAACGAAAATATTCAAAAAAAGGTTTTGATAACTGACAACCTAGTTGGTGGAACGTGGGGGTGTCGGACTCGATTTCTGGTGATACCAAAAGAGGGTTTAATTCTGGTTCAAGAGTTCGTCTGGTAACAATAATCGCACTCGATTTAAATGTACTACACTTAATGTAGGACCTTCGAGTTTTAAAAAGTAGGACGCTGGCTTTACCTCCGAGGATTTTTGGTAGCAATTCTCGTACGCGTTAGACCTGTGCAATTGTCGTTACCTGTACACGTGTGGTAGGATGCGATGGTTGACTGTGAGTTCGGTGGTCTTTTGCCCGAAGATTCGATTACTGGGTCCATAAATAACATTGTCTTCCCTGGGCACTGCTTTTCCACGTGTCAGCACCATCAAATATACTGAGGAGTATTATACGAATGATTCAATGAATCTTGATAACTAGCAGTGTAATATGAACTCATAAAGTATGAACTCATAAAAATGTTGAATGATTAAGATTATGCGTGCATGCTTTTTTTAAAATTTGTATACTAATTTTATAATCACGCCGTTCCCCTTGCGGAGTAAGCTGAGAGAACAGATCTCTAAACTTGTTTATCCAATATCTATCTCCATATTAACACAGTTCGTCATGCACAATCTTCTTTTCTTTTTGTTTCTCACTTCATCCATTTGTCTAGTCCATTTGGTCTAATCACGTTTTTCTTGGTCTTTCTCTTCCACACACACTTCTGACTTGTATACTCGGTTAGTCATTCTTTCGTCACTCATTCCTTCTACAATTTTAAAGCTCCTTTCTTCATCTTACATAGAACATTAATTTATCCTTGCATTCATTTCCGATGTCTTCATTCCTACTATTTTCATGCATTGACAATCCTCAATTTTTCTTTTGAGCACGCATCTCCATAGCAATAATCTTACTTTAACCATTCTTTGGCCAAGTCCAAGTTTCACTTCCCTACATCAAGGTGGACACCAACAAACTATAATGCATTGTCATTTTTGCTACTATTGATATTGCGCGATTGTTGTATATACGAGGCATATCCAGAAAATAGGTGTACTGACTTTTTGTATGTTACAATTTTTTTTATTTAAACAAAAAAATTACGTGGTTACCGTAGTACATATGTAAGCTATTTTTCGACATAGCCGCCATTCCTCTCAATGCAGGTGGTGAAGCGGGGTATCAACTTTTTGATGCCTTCCCCGAAGTAGTTTCCCGCCAACCCATCCGTCCACTTCTCCACCTCCTCCTTTAGCTCCTCGTCGGTTGAAAACCTTTTTTCACCCATGTGCAGCTTTAGGGAGGTAAAGAGATAGTAATCTGAAGGTGCTAGGTCAGGGGAATGCGCAGGATGGTTCAGGACATCCCATTTAAACGAGGCGAGCAGTTCCTTCGTGGCGTTGGCCGTGTGTGGTCTGGCATTGTCATGCAGCAGGCAGACTCCCTTTGTCAGCATGACTCTCCTCTTGTTCTGAATCACCCTCCGCAATTTTTTTAGGGTCTCACAGTATCTTGCAGAGTTGATGGTCTCCCCTTGAGGCATATATTTAATTAAAATTATGCCTTGACAGTCCCAAAACACGGATGCCATGATTTTCTTGGCTGAAATTGTGGTTTTGAACTTTATGACGGAGGGTGAAGAGGTATGACGCCACTGTTGAGACTGCCTTTTGGTTTCAGGCGTGTAGTGCGCAACCCAAGTTTCATCTCCAGTAACGATGGAACGGAGAAATTCATCTCCATGGAGTTTGCAGCGCCTCAAAAACTCTTGCCTTTTTACAAAATTTCGCACTTGGCGGGAGATTGGGTTGACATTTTCCACAAAACGTGTTGTCGCGTTGACACTTCTCAACGTACTGACCTTGAACCAGTCTCGTTGCGAAGGGGAAGGGTCAGGCTACACGGAAGTGTAGCCAACATGTCGAAAATAAAATCCATCCGGTCGTGAGAGCCTCAGTACACTTACTTTCTGGATACGCCTCGTAACATTAAGTGCTCCGTTTACCTTGTTCCTTATCGTTATGCTTCATTCAATGTACATTTCAAATCGCCCATCACACGTTGAATTTAGAGTAAATAATTAAAGTTAATAACGCACCCCAAACTCCATAGAAGGTGATCTCCATTTTCATTATTCTTTACACATTTTTATTAACATAAGCTTAACTGGTAATATGTCACCGAAAATAATACTTTAAATATTTTTTTTAAAACTCTGCTTTATCGAATATACATGCAAAAAAAATCAAGTTAAAATTTCAACCGTTGAAATCAAAAAATCTGAAAAATAATCATGACTCAGTCCATTCGCAACATTTCAAAATATTTGACATTTATTATTCAAAAAATGAAATAACCAACACGAATTTTTATTACTTAACAGCCGTAATTTATAATTGTATCATGGATAAGCCCTTTTCTGGCCACGTGCTTATTTTATTTTACATTTAGCGTGCTGAAGAACAATTATATCCATACACTATAACTTTCATAAATGTCAACTAAATTTAGCAAAATTTTGACGGAGTATTTCTATTGTTAACAAACAACTCTGTGGTTAATCTAACCTTTGGTGTAGAGGACAATATCTTAGTACTTGACAAATAATAATATTAGATATTTATAAAAGTTAGGATCACATTTCGAACACATATGATAAAGAAAAACACAATAATGTCTGGAATTTTTCATCATTATAATAACAATAACCAGAATTTTCCGGAATGCTCTGAAGTTCATCCGAAGTTTGATAAATCTATTAACCGAATGTCGCTTCAACGCCACGTGATTGTTGGTAATAATTAAGATACTTCCGATTTGTAACAACAGATATCGCACTATTTTTGTTAAACTTTTGTAAATAAAATGAGACCCTTGCAGTAAAAATTCAATTATTAAAATGAAATAATCTCTTTTTATTTACATTGTGATGTAGTGTTGAATAAATAATAGTCGCGAAGGAAGAATTTACATTTTCGACATTTGGCTGGATGGTGATATGTCGGGATGGTATTGTTGTATTTAATACAGTCTTTCTTATGGGAAATTGATTAAAAATGTATTTATGGTATATGAATAGTAAATAGTTCATACTGGGAATATTGTATAAACAAGTACTGTTTTATAACATTACAGTTTATAAACGTTAAAAAAATCTCTAAAACAGTGCGGGGTACAGTTTTTTTACTCAGTAAGTTTTCAAGTCCGGTACCAAACGACTTTATTGCAGTTGTTGAAAATGATTGAAAATCAAAAAGTTTTTTCTTATCAAAAACAAAGAAGGAGAATTTCTCAAAAATCGATGTAGGAAGTCTTAACCGATTCATAATCGCCGCCAAAACTTTGGTTTCTTACTGGGAATAATGAATAGGAAAGTGACAAAAGTAATTAAAGAAGAAAAAAACATCATAGTATAAACAGGCCAAAACCCATACGATGGTTGTCGTCAAAGAAAGAATACGAGAATTGAATTTTGAATACAAGAGAGCGAGAGAGGAATACTTAGATTATCTGCGAAAGTAATTCGAAATTTGAATCTCGGTGGGTCCGTGATACTGAATGAATTTTCAATACCCAGCTAACAATTTTTGAACCGGTGTAAAAGGGGACGATGTATAAATGATATATATAAACAAATTCTACATTTATGAATATATATTTTCATAAATGTAGCATTTGTTTTACTTCCGTGAATATTTCACGGGTTGCAACAAGTATTTAATTAATTAGTCAATTCTGATAAACCATGAAATTCAATGTGAAAGAAACGGCCGAGAGATATATTACTCGGTCTCAAATGTAACATGTTTGAAAAATTTAAGTATCATGGTTATCCGTCATACTTAAGAGTCCAACCTTTACATGCGTCGAAATTTTTATATATTTGTAGGAATATTCGAGTGAAACGTCTCGCAAAGAACGATGCGCCCAACTCCATATCCTCGGTCCCTTAGACTTACTTTGGACAAAGCAATGTCGTATAGGACTCATATATTTAACCGTCATCTAAGCAAAGACTAGCAGCCGACTCAATATCCTTTACAAGAGATGTAGCATACCTAATCTGTGCTCCGTAGCAGAGTACTATGCCGTATTTATGTCTAGCTCAATCAGCACCAAGCTCATGGATAGGAACTCGTTTGGAATGGCTTCCGAATTACGTAAACCTGCTACCAGGTAACTTGCTACACGACGACGCCTTATTTAGGGTGAACCAAATAGTGTGTCTAAATGATACACTATATAATTCACGTAGGATTTTACATCGTCTTCAGGATTGTCTTTTAAACCTAGACGACCTTTTTTGGATCGAGGAATTATGTATGGCTGAGAGGAATTTGAGTTCACGAAATTGTTGACGACAGCAATGGAATCGATCTTCCGTTGGAAATCACCACTTTGTGAGTGATTCCATGGTGCTTATCCAAGGATTTGGTCTACCACAAAGGTTGTTGTATACCCTGAGCTCATATACGAGGTAAGTCCAGAAAGTAAGTGTACTGAGGCTCTCACGACCGGGTGGATTTTATTTTCGACATGTTGGCTACACTTCCGTGTAGCTTGACCCTTCCCCTCCGCAACGAGACCGGTTCGAGGTCAGTACGTTGAGAAGTGTCGACGCGACAACACGTTTCGTGAAAAATGTCAATCCAATCTCCCGCCAAGTGCGAAATACGCGGCGTCATCCGTTATCTCGTTTGGAAGGGAAAACCTCCGGTTGAGGTTTATAATGAGGTAAAAACTGCATATGGTGATAAAGCTATGAATCGTATGAGTGTGTACAAGTGGTGTCGCGAGTTTAAAAACGGTCGTACGTCTGTGCATGATGATCAGAAGAGCGGAAGACCTTCAATTGTGACTGACGAAATTGTTTTGGGACTGTCAAGGCATAATTTTAATTGAATATATGCCTCAAGGGGAGACCATCAACTCTGCAAGATACTGTGACACCCTAAAAAAATTGCGGAGGGCGATTCAAAACAAGAGGAAAGGCATGCTAGGCATGCTGACAAAGGGAGTCTGCATGCTGCACCACAATGCCAGATCACACACGGCCAATGCCACGAAGGAACTGCTTGCCTCGTTTAAATGTTTAAATGGGATGTCCTGAACCATTCCGCGCATTTTCCTGACCTAGCACCTTCAGATTACTATCTCTTTACCTCCCTGAAGCTGCACATGGGTGGGAAAAGGTTTTCAACCGACGAGGAGGTAAAGGAGGAGGTGGAGAAGTGGACGGAGGGGTTGGCGGGAAACTACTTCGAGGAAGGCATCAAAAAGTTGATACCCCGCTTCACCACCTGCATTGAGAAGAATGACGACTATGTCGAAAAATAGCTTACATATGTACTACGGTAACCACGTAATTTTTTTGTTATATAAAAAAAATTGTAACCTACAAAAATTCAGTACACTTACTTTCTAGACTTACCTAGTATATAGAATGGTCCAAATACCAGTTACTTCGTAGAAGAGTTACCTATATATTTATTTCTTTTAGGACTATAGATCATTCATCGGGGCTACTCTCGAGGATGTAACATGGATGAGAAACCTGATAATCCTATTGTGCGAGGTTAACCATATTATTGAAGAAGAAACAAAAAAAGAAACGTAAGGGTCTGCTGAACCTTAATTATTTTACTTGAAAGAAAAATGGTCAACAGTACTATATTCGTTTCATCCCTTCAGCGATTATCGATTAACTATTTACTCTTCTGTAAGAATAGCGTTCTTCCAACTATGTCACGAAGGTGTCTCTTTTTTGTTTATGACGCTCGTAAAATAAATCGTTTATGAAAAATGAATTGGAGTCAAAGCCTTTGGGGGTGAACCTAGTAATAATTGTACTTAAACCCGAAATAAGATTGAAGTTGATATGTAAAAATTCTTGGTTCTGATGAAAGTAGCTTTGATAAACTGAAACGTTTGATAAACTGAAAATGTTTTTACTCTCTCAAGTTTCAAGAACTGGTTTCCCCTTTTAAATTCTTGAAATGAATATTTTGTAGTCAGTATTTGTGCTTTCTCACCCTTTGTAAAGTTAGCCCCTCAGTAACAAGAAATAATTTACAAATTAATAAATATTATGGTTACTGAGAAATATATACGAACGAACAGAAGGTTTATGCTTTAATTAAATTATTGAGGTAAAAATACAAAAAAGGTCAAATTAGGTAAAACTTAACATAGCATATTTGAGCCAATGAATAGAAGTCTAGAACAGACAGAACAAAAAGAGAAAAAAATATCAGAATTAATTGAATGTAAACCGTTGGAGATATCGGAAACGAAACACTTTGAGATTAAGATACAAGAAGATATACACTACTGAAGTGAGGTGGGATATACACTGTTGAAGACACTGTCGAGGTTACATGTTAAAGATGGATAGCAAAAATATTTTCTGAGTGTTAATGTAGAAAATTCCCACTGGATTCCTCCCCACCCCCCAAGAAGACTTTCATAAAGATGGAAGGATGCTTGGAAGTCAACATGTCAACAGAAAGACAGTCCTAATGATGTGATAGACTAGAAGTCTAGCTTAAGAGAAAGAAAGAAGGAAAAAAAATAATAAAAGTACTAACCATATTGTTTTTTATATTATATTTCATCACGATGCGTGTGTGAAAGAAGACTGAAAATAGCTGAATAAATGCTGAAGACATGCGTGCACTTAGAAGAATGCATAGACGGTGTATGACAGTACACGAAATGAAGTGATCAGGAATTATTGTAGACTTAAAGCTGATACGTTGAGTAGGATAAATAAGATCAATCTGAGGTGGTTAGGGCACGTGGAACAAATGAATGAAAAATTACCAATAAAACAAATATACAATGTAAATATGAGTGGATGGCGTGGTAAAAAAACAAAGGTAATTATGGTTGGATCAAGTAAATGGTATTTTGAAAGAAATACATATAAGAAGTAAGAAAAATCGTAGGAGCTGCATAAGAAAGGGTGTGGATGTAGAGAAGATGAAAGATGTGTGCTAACAAAGCAAGCCTAACATTTTGTACTATCTGCCTTCCCGAACAGGACAATGGCAATTAGATTACTTTTATTGCATTTACAAATGTCAAATAATCTCTACCTACTCAAGCAGGGAAACGAAATGTCAGATAATCTCTACCTACCCTAGCAGGGGAACGAAAACGTTTGAAAAATAATGGAAAGTAAACCCTCCTACAAAATACAAATATCATATATTCTCTACCTACACTAGCACGGAAACGAAAACGTTTGAAAAGAAATAGAAAGTAAATCCTCCTGCAAAATACAAATGTTATATAATCTCTACCTACCCTAGTAGAGAAACGAAAACGTTTGAAAAAAATAATGGAAAGTAAACTCTCCTACAAAATACAAATGTCAGACAATTTCTACCTACCCTAGTATGGAAACGAAAACGTTTGAAAAATAATAGAAAGTAAACCCTCCTGCAAAATATAATTCAGTACTATATACTCGTATATTTGACAATATTACAATATGTTGTTTATAGTTAAGGCATTAACGTTGTGGAGGTTTAAAGACATTGTAATTTATTTTTAACAAACACTGTTTATTCCACTTTTTTATGACGGTATAACCCTACCGGTTTCAAGGCTTTCACCTCATCTTCAGGGGAGCGCAAACAAGACTAAATCCTGTTCGAACTGGCACCGATATAGACACTTCAACGGTTGGAGGCTCCCGCCTGTAATAAACAGTGTTTGTTAAAAATAAATTACAATATTACAATATTTTGTATATATTGCACCCTCATTTTTTTTGCAGTATGACTTTTTTTCAACCAACCAAAAACAAGCTATAAGATACAATATACAAAACGAAACCGAGACTGGTTTGATTCATTTCCAATTTAAGCTCAAACCTTATATAAAATTTCAGTATCATGAAACATACGAGTACATATACTAGGTTAGTCAAAAAGTTTTGAAAGCGGAAATGAAAATACATTTTTTTTGGGGGGAAATCACTTTTATTGCTCAGCATAGTCTCCCATAAGATCAATACACTTGGTCCAACGATCTTCCAACTTTGTTGTCCCATCACGGAAGTGACTTTCTGGAAGGTCTGCAAAATACTCCTCTACGACGACTATAACCTCTTCGTTTGATGAAAAATGCTTTCCACGAAGGAATTTTTTGAGGTGTGAGAACAGCCAGAAGTCAAAGGGAGCTAAATCTGGCGAATAGGGTGGATGCTGCAACAATTCGTACCCCAATTCACTGATTTTCGCGATGGTTTTTTGAGCTGTGTGAGCAGGTGCATTGTCTTGATGAAAAATTATTTTTTTCTTCTGCAAACCGGGTCTTTTTTCACAATTTTTTTCATCCAACTGGTCCAAAAGGTCACAATCATAATCAGAGTTGATTGTCTTACCAGTTTGGAGATAATCTATCAATAAAATTCCTTTTGCATCCCAAAAAACTGACGCTAACACCTTCTTGGCCGATTTCTGGACACGAACTCGCTTCGGAGCCAAAGTGCCTGGTTCACACCACTCCTTAGCCTCTTGTTTTGATTCAAGATCATGGTGGTAGACCCAAGTCTCATCCATAGTGATGAATCGACGCAGAAAATCCTTTTTATCCTTTCGAAATTGCTCCAAATGTTGCTCAGAAAGTCGCATTCGAACGTGTTTTTGTTGCATTGTTAGCAAATGCGGCACCCATTGTGCACATAGTTTTTTGAAACCCAAAACTTCAGCCAAAATATGCCATGTTGTTCCATGTGAGATGCCTATGGTGTCAGCTATCACATCCACAGTCGATCGATGATCTTCCAAAACCATATCCTGTATTTTCGCTATGATTTCTGGTGTTGATGCACTTTTTGGATGTCCTGAGCGTGGATCGTCTTCAACGCTTGTACGGCCACGCTTAAACTCCAAAACCCATCGGTGAACGGTTGGAAATGAAGGAGAAGACTCCTTTAATACTTTCACCATCTTTGCATGGATCTCAGTAGCCGATAAACCTTCCAAAACAAAGAATTTAATCACTGCACGATATTCGGATTTTTCCATTGTTAAAAAATACACTGACACGTCACCTTCAAATGGCTTGTAAACAAAGAATAAATTAACAGATCGAAATGAAATTTTGAGTACGTTCTTATGAAAGATTAAATATTAAAATGGCGTAGAAATTTTGGTTTTCTACTGCTCCATAGATGTCGCTTTCAAAACTTATTGACTAACCTATTATACGATTACAAAATATTTTGTATTATAAACCAACAATAACTGTATCACACTTTTTATTTTTATTTACTTTCTTACTTGCATCAGTATTTTAACTAAATTATTACTTCTTACAAGCATTGAATTTCCTTTGTAAGTTGATTAGGGGAATATCCCAAGGTTTCCCTTTTTCCTGGTCTTAAAAATGGAAAAACATTAGGGATTCCGTATATAGACCCTCACAAAATGTTAACCTCCACACTTTCTCGCTAACGGACAAATTTGTACCTCTCGCTGAAGAGGAGCTATGCGCTCTAACTCGGGAAGATAGACGCTCCATCTCATCGGAGAGAGTACTCCGGCTTGAGTGGAATTACGTGATGTGTTGGATACTGGCTACACAGGAGGAAGCTGTAAATTGTATCAATAGAACGATATTTATTTAACTGAAACAGTAGAAAAAGTAATTGATTCAAGGATAAACAATATATCAATTCAGTCTGTAATAAAAAGTAATGCGAATAATTAACATCAATTTCTATCTCTAATGCCGTTCAGATGTTAAAAATACTTTAAATGAGCTTCTTCAATATTTTCTTTTAAATAATTTTGAAAAAAAAATCTTTTGAAGATTTTACTCGCGTTATTTTACAAAGTTTTGCTTTCTGTTTAGTGTAGAGACTTTTATGAAACTGACTGACAGTGTCTGACTGAATTAAGTAAGCCTGAAAGTTTAATGACTGAAAAAAGGCACAACAAAGTAGGCTTTGAATGTTCATTGATTGTAACGCTATCAGAGAATTAAAAAAAAGTGACTATTCGAGAACCGTTTGGTGTTAAAACATTTCGTTATTTCTCAAACAACTGCGATTTATTATTTTTTAAACTTTAACGCGCTATAAACTATTTTCATTTTACAATAATTTACTTATTTGGGTCTGATATAAATTGTTACGTTACGACCTCCGTAGTCTAGTTGGTAAGACGTTTGCCTTCTCACTTAGGGGAGGGGGATGTCTTCAACTCACTTTGATAATAAAAAAATTCTGAAAAAAGGGCTCCTCTGATTTTCATCGGTTGAGTGCCACTTGGCAAAACCTAAAAAGATGTCGAAGAGGACCTAAGTGAAAACTAGACGGAAGCCATTTTAAAAAAAGGGTTCCTCTGATTTTCATCGGTTGAGTGCCACTTGGCAAAACCTAAAAAGATGTCGAAGAGGACCTAAGTGAAAACTAGATGGAAGTCATTTTGAAAAAAGGGTTCCTCTGATTTTCATCGGTTGATTGCCACTTGGCAGAACCTAAAAAGATGTCGAAGAGGACCTAAGTGAAAACAAGACGTAAGCTCTTTTGAAAAAATGCGTATCAATGAAAAAAGGATTCCAGTCTGGTAAAAAGAGTTCGTCTGATAATAATAATAATTCAATGACGAACCGCGAGTCCCGTGCTTACTGCAGAAGTTTTAAACTCGAAGACTTACTTACTGGGGCCGAAGACATTATTATCTACTGGTCACTCTCTTTAATATGTCAGAACCATAATTTGGATTTATTGAAGGGTATCATATGAAAAAAAAACGGAAAATGAACCCAAAACCTTAGAGTAGGGACACAAGCGTCTTACCAACAAGGTCAAGGAGTTCCATAAAGATTTAACTAAAGTAGATTTTGAAAATATTTAAAAAAAAAATAACAACGATATTTGTTTACAAATGAGTTTGTAGTCATCAGGTGGCGAAGAAATACACATTTTTACAAATGTCTTTGTGGTCATCGGGGGACAAAGAAATACAAATCTTTACAAATGTGTTTGGGGTCATCGGGTGGCGAAGAAATACATTTTTTTACTAATGTGTTTGTGGTCATCAGGTGCCGAAGAAATACATGTGTTTGTGGTCATCAGGTGGCGAAGAAGCACAAATTTTTACAAATGTGTTTGGGGTCATCGGGTAGCGAAGAAATACAATTTTTTACAAATGTGTTTGTGGTCATCAGGTGCCGAAGAAATACAAATCTTTACAAATGAGTTTGTAGTCATCAGGTGGCGAAGAAATACAAATCTTTACAAATAAGTTTGTGGTCATCAGGTGGCGAAGAATTACAAATGTTTACAAATGTGTTTGTGGTTATCAGGTGGCAAAGAAATAATAAAATATTTATTTCAGGTGCACTTAACAATTTTTCCATCTTCATCATTTTTACAATTACAACCCTCTCTCTCTCTTTTCATTACATGCATCAAATTTCTCAGACCATTTCTTTCGTTTTAAACTCGGTTGTAAACACCCACCGCAGCGCGGTGAGCCACGGATATTTTATAAATTGTTGTACAGGTGAAAATTTTCAATTCCACTTTGGGTTTCCTTGCATCCTACAGGGTGTTCCATGAATATCCAATGGCTTCATTGTTTACGGCGGACCTAAAAATATTATTACACTTTCAGGAGGGGATTACTTGCCAGATTTCTCATCACAATTTATTTCTGAAGTAATGCCAAGGAACGTGATGTTCTGATTTAAGATTTTTGAGGTTAAATTTTATATTTTTACGCAAATGCTTTTGGAAGATTTGAGGTAAAAATATTTTAATGTTGAGAATTTTGGTACAAAATATGTAAGGGAAGTATCAACGGTATCAAAGGAAGAAAACCATTCTGAGAAAGCTTCTTGCATTGAATCTTTTTTTGAGATGTGACTTTGGTCCGCAAACTTCACTAAGTTAACCTTTCCTTCCCTGTGTTGGGTATCTTCTACACGTTGCTTCTAATAACCATCAATATCTCTATAAATATAATAAATACAAGGTTAAGATTTTAGGTATTCCTCCATAATATATTTACGCATTGATTTAAAAAATAATATTAATAATAATCAGAATTTATCGACTACATCGAGGTGTTTTGTAAAGATCGAAAACAAATTCGCATTTAAACGCTGCGAGTGCCTCGTCTTGACGATAGGTGAATAGTATGCGGGAAGCGCGACACTATATTCGCATCTCACTCTTGCATACTAGACTGAATTGTCTCAACGTCGCAAGCAAAGGCGTAAGCGCCGGGGTATGCGACTGACGTTCCGCGCCACTAGTAGCCTCTAGGCTTGCAAATAGGTTAGACGTACACCCGTTCCGTGAGCATTTTTTTAATGTTTTCAGATGGTTTTTTAATGTTTACAGCAAATAAATCTCAATTATTACAATTTTTAACTTCAATTATAATTAATTAAGGGGATTATCTATGAATGTTCTTATTTTTCCAATTTAAAATCGCTAATTTTTTATTGCGTACTCACTACCCAACACCGGATCACGCGTATTATTTTTATCACCGTAAGGGAAGGGTTAAATTTGTATTATGAGTAAGAACACGCACGAAATTATGAATCTGAAGAACTTAGGGAGAGGTTGCTGAAAAAAGGAGTATTCGGCCTGCGTTCATAGATCGATACTAACACTAAATACAAAATCATGATATATTTTTTGCTGAAAAAATTATTAAAAATTTTATTTTGTACGAATTCATCGAGCTTAAACAAATAAAGAAACTGAATTGTATTATTCCCTCACTTGAAATTTTGTAATATTGGAAGTTTGACACTGCCTAGAGATCACGATAATTTCAGGTTGGAAATAAATATTTAGGCTAGACTATGAATTTAGACCTCACTCTAATAAAGCTCATCTGGTAACATTACTAATAAGATCTAGACATAGGCGAGTGTTGTTGCCTCTCCACGTGCAGTAATATCAATTCATTATTAAACAGTTCAATGAACCTTTTAACAAAATCAAACAAATTGTAATTAGAACTCATACATAGCAAAAGACAGATGAAAAAAAAATATCAATTACGAATGAAAAAAAATCGTTATTTAAAAATTAATGAGCAAGCAATTAAATTCATATGTCATACTCTTAAAACAGTGCAAAAATGTAACTATTGTATATAAGTCACCAACACAATACGGGGCCGTCTAAAGGCGAACAGCCTGCAATACACCAAACCGGGCGTGACTTTTAACATCAATATGAAAGAGCAACACAGTTGCGTACAAACAAAAATCAACAAGTGCATACCACAAGTTATACTAAAAGTCAAGATCATTTCCACACCACTTTATGTCACAAATTGTCAATACACAAGTTTTTAATCGAGTTAAAAAAATTAAAAATATCAATCACTGAACAACACGAAAGCGAAATAATATATAAATTAGGGAATTTAACGGCTGTAAATTCACAATACTCTTTTAGTAGTGGAAAAGCATAATAATAGTTAAAAATTATAAGCATCGATTAGCAGTATGAAAAATCATCTATTAAAAAAAAAGGTTCAGTTGTCCAGCACTGGCATAATTCAGTATTGTTTGTACTCCCCTGATGATGGATTAGCGCTCCGCTCAAACAGGGATTGTCTATTGGCCTTTCCAGTTTACCGCTCCTCTTTTTTTACGTCGTCCTTTACTGTCCATGCAGTGAGACTCTGGAATCAGTTACAAACCAATATAAGACTCGCTCCATCCTTGGCATTCTTTAAGAAGCGACTGAAAAACTCTTAATTTCTAGTCAGTAAAATAACGTGTTTCATTCCTGATTTTTCTTTTCCTTTCCTCTCCACTATCCCTTCCTTTCCTTTTGATTGATGATATCTCATTTTATATGAAAAATAATGTTCGGGTGATTGTCCGTTTATATGCTCACGTTTGTGTTTATGGATTTCGTGGGGGTGGATAGTCATTTGAAGGATTTATGCGACCACGTAACTTGCTTCTTTTACTTTTGTCTGGTTGGTTGGAAGAGATTGCCGCCTGGCAATAAGCCAACCAGATTATATTTGCAAAGTGTTAAATAAATAAATGACGATGTAAACATCTTGAAACCGGCAAGATCATTCTATTATATTAAGTAGACAAAACAATATATTATTAAATAAATTATAATGTTTATAACCTTTCATAGTATTCACGTCTTAACTATAAATGAAAATTAGTTAAAAAAAAGTTCTAGAGGTACACATGAAACTTCTATCTCAATGTAAGGACACGCTCGCTTCCACACGCGGTCAAAACAAAACTACGAGTCCGATTCGGCTGAAATTTTGACAGTAACTGTCAACAAGAATGTACTACGCGATAAAAAATTGCTGTTGCGATAGTAGTGCCATCGGGCGGTGAGGCTAAGTACTTATCGGACCGCCCTCGTATAGATACTCGAAAGAGCCATTTCTGATACCCTGATACTATTTACCAATTCTACGGGATCTAGATGAGGGAAAATTCATTCTATAATTATCAAATAGAAATGTGTCATGCATAGAAGTGTGTCCTAGTCATTATTGCCAATCCGTGCCATGAAAAACTACGAGTTCTGTACCTAATTCAATGGTTGTAAATCCGAAGGCGCGATTAACGGAACTGAAGACAATGTAGTCCTCCAGACACGCTCTCAAACATGTCTCCTTCGCCAATTCAGGTAATGTTGAAGGGGATCATGGGAATGAGTGAAATTACGAATAAATTTCAAGAATGCAGAAAAATAGATAGGTAATTAAATAAGAAAAAAAAACCTTATTTTTGACTATAAGTTTGCGAATGCATTTAACAGATAGAAAAAACGCAAATAAAATGAGAGATAATAAAATTTTGTGATGCTGAAATGATTTATATTTAAATTTAATAACAACGAACTAAAATCTTAAACTATTGTGACATAAAAACCATAACTTGAAATACTTTTGGTTTCCATCTACGAATGTGAGCTTAAAATTATGTGTGCAAACCAGACGGAAATTTATAAATAAAAAAAATGAATCGAATTTTCTTAAAACTCAAAACAAATGTTACGAAAAAAAATCTGCAAATTCAGTTAACTTATGTAATTTTGTTATTTGTAACTATTTCGTGCTTTGCTGAAAAGCAATAAAAACAAATGAGTTGATGGAAATCTAACAGAATGTAAGTTACACATTTTATTGTGGTATTTTATTATTGTATTTTTTATTGTATTTTCAAGCGACTAAATTATTTTGCAGATTTTTTTGGTAAAGATTATTTTAATATCACTTTTTATTCATTATTTTGAATAATTTGTGAGGTTTTATTTTGATTTTCATACATTTCTGCAAAGTTCAAAGACGACCTCCGTGGTCTTGTTGGTAAGTCTGTCTAGTAGCCCAGGGTTACGGGTTCGATTGTTGTTAGAACCCAGATTTTAAGAAAAGGATTCCAGTAGAAATTTCACCTCTTCCATATTTTTATGCTTGGTTTAAATACTTTGCTTCATAATGCCAATAAACCGGCAGGTAACACTGTGTACAACATAAATGTAATGCAATACAAAATATATGTTTTGATAGTATAACCAATCATGTTTGAAAAAAAGTGCATGATTTTTTAAAATTATTCAAACGTAACTTTGCAATAATTCATAATTATTCTTCTTCTTCTTAAACTTTCTGTAGACTCTCAAGAGTCTGTTACTACAGAATTGGCCTGTGATGCTGAGCATCAGCTATCTCTCCATCGTTTCGGGGGTCTCCCTGGCGGACGCCGTTCATCCGGCACCCTATGCATAGCTATATATGGAATTATCTCCGTACCAAAAACCAAGCGTATGACATTCTCCAAAGACCCACTGGAGTGCAGAATTTCAGTACGTGACGAGCCAATTGAACAAGCAACCCACTTCAGATATCTTGCCAGTGAACTGTTCAGCTCTCATGACCTCCCCAGAGAAGTAAGGCTTCAGGTAGACAAAGCTGCAGTTGTGGCGTGCTGCCTGAGAGATGTCATATGGAGGAATAAAGATATGAGAACGGATAGCAAGGTACGCATTTATAAGACCTGTGTGCGACCTATCCTCACATATGGCATCGAAGCGAGGGCGGACACTGTCAGGACAAAAAGTATGCTAAGGACAACGAAAATGAGAACTCTACGCGCTATTGTTGGGAAGACTTTGCGTGATCGTGTAAGGAACACCACAATCCGAGAGGTCTGTGAGGTCCAAGATGTGGTCAGATGGGGACGACAAAGTCGACGGTACTGGTACCAACATGTACAGAGAATGAATGCTACAATTCATAATTAATAAATAAAAATAAAATTAGATGATTTAACAATAAACAACTTTTTTGTTTATGCTCCCCTGATAATGAGGTGAAAGCCTTGAAACCGGTAAGGTTAAACCGTAACAAAAAATGGAATAAACAGTGTTGAACAAAACAAATACAATGTCTTTAAACCTCCACAATGTTAATTCCTTAACTATAAATAATATATAAAAAACTTTGTTATTCCTCTAATAACATTAATCCCTACTACATGCGTTTCTACCTCCTATTCGAGGCTGTCTGAAGGCGTAATTTATTCATAAATATTCTAATATGGAAATACACAATGTCAAAGTCGAAACCTTTGGAAAAAAAATGTTTTCTTACAATTTTATTTTTTTAGCATTTCAACATAAGCTACATCCTCCTAAGGTGAGTTAATTAAACTCAATTACTTGTAATTTATTTTTAACAAACACTGTTTATTCCACTTTTTTGTGACGGTATAGCCCTACCGGTTTCAAGGCTTTCACCTCACCTTCAGGGGAGCGCAAACAAGACTAAATGCTGTTCGAACTGGTACCGATATAGACACTTCAACGGTTGGAGGCTGGGGGGTGAGGAAGGCTAGGGATAATTTCGGCCAAGAGCGGGGAGATTTTGGGGAAATAACTGTTCAACAGATGCTCCGATCGGTATACTGACTTAGAAATTTCTAGTGGCAACGGAAATAAATTGGACAGATTAGAGGCCCTAGAAGTTTCTAAGTCAGTATACCGATCGGAGAATCTGTTGAACAGTTATTTCCCCAAAATCTCCCCGCTCTTGGCCGAAATTATCCCTAGCCTTCCTCACCCCCCAGCCTCCAACCGTTGAAGTGTCTATATCGGTACCAGTTCGAACAGCATTTAGTTTTGTTTGCGCTCCCCTGAAGATGAGGTGAAAGTCTTGAAACCGGTAGGGTTATACCGCCACAAAAAAGTGGAATAAACAGTGTTTGTTAAAAATAAATTACAATGTCTTTAAACCTCCACAACGTTAATGCCTTAACTATAAACGACAATCAATTACTTGTGTCTTACATTATTCATGGTCTTATGGGAAACGGAATAAGAAGAAACAATACAAATGTCTACGGTATCATGAAAAATAGAGGAAGAATGGATTAAGACGGATAACTTTATTGATTTTTTAGTAAAAATAAATTTAAAAAAGGACTTCAAGTCGAAAACTAATGTTCTAAGAACAAATTTTTGTTAGGGTCCGCAAGTATTGCACGAATATTTTGAAGTTTTTACATCTCATGTGGTATACTGACAAACAAATCCGTCAAGCAAACAAACAAATATTACATGAATTGAATATGTATTTTGTAAAATTTTATAATTAAAATAACTCAAATATGTTTATTTGGCACAAATATTTTTCTTCCCCTCCATAAATAAATCATTTATTTTTTTTTTCTTTACCTTCAAGGGTATCGCATACGGGTTTGTGGAGTCTTTAGATAGCTTCTGTATCAATTTCCCTACCGAAATATTAATTCGATTTACCTTCTAGCCTTGCGATTTGAATAAATAGATTTACTATATTTAGAAATGATTGAAAATAGTACAAATTTCAAGGAAATTTGTGCTAAGACAATTATGTTTCTGACAAGTGTATTTAGGTTTAGAATTACTACAGTAGGCATAGTGCTCGCAATTGCATATTAAGAAAAAAACAATGATTGCATACACTATTTTTCCAGAGTAACAGGGATCTGTGACAGATGTAAGATGCACAGGAAGACCATGGATCAGTCATCTAACGTTAATATTGCGCGTGTGACGGGGATTGTTGAAGAACAACCAGAAACATCGACCAGAAGACGTGCTGCTCAATTACAGCTCTCTCGACGTCTCTTACATAATGATTTGCATATCTTTCTTTATAAAATCCAGTTGGTGCAACAACTATGAAGGTGGAACCACCATGAAGGTGCAACAACTATGAAAGTGGAACAACTATGGAGGTGCAACAACAATGAAACAACCAAAGACAAACCATTATTACGTTTGGAATACGTCCGCGTCCTATTTAACACCTTCGAAAAGGATGACGAATTCCACTGTAAATTAACGATGAGTGACGAGGAACATTTTCACTTAAATGGTTTCGCCATTAAGCACCATTTTCAATTCTGGTGTGTTGAAAATCCAAAACAATGTTATCAAAGGTCTTCATATTGAATTCAAAATAAGGTTAAGTGTGGCATTAAAGCTTATAGAATAATTCACTTATATTTCCTTAACTCTTGCCACGAGGGTCGCTTTAATTCGAGATTGGAACCCAACATTATTAACAGTAATAACTTATACTTTTTTACCCTGATTAAAGTCATAATTATAATTTAACTTACGCACAAAAACTTTTTGAAATGGTGCAATTGTAAGTACTAAATATAAGTACATTTAGTACGAAACGCTAAAGTAAGTGTTTATCATTAATTAAACAAGCATTAAATGAGTTTCACCGGCATGTTTTTTCAAGAATCCATTAGAGTGCATCTCGGTGTTAGTTAGAATAATATTATTTCCTCTACCGACTTCGAAGAGTTTCCAGCTGAAAAGTCCATTGCACCCGTATGAAAGTGCTGAAAATCTGCAAATAAAACACCCGCTTAGTGTTAGTACAGTGCAGCCAGCAAACTACCCCGGAAGGGTTAATCTAAGTAAGTAGCGCGCACTTCATTTTTATTATCTGCCGCTACGGCGTTTTGCGTCCCTCTAAAATATCAATATGTGCATTTTAAATTTAATTCCAGTTCTTATAAAACAGTTAGCGATTTCATGATTTTCCAATCAATTTTTACAAAAAAAAACACATATCTCTTTCTTGTTTGTTGATCAAGGATCTCTTTGAATATGTCAAGTTTGAGGATAAAAAAATCATGAAATATAAGAAAACACTTGGCTCGTTTACTTCCACATTCTTTATGTGCATTCAATTAAATTTATCATCTTCTTCTTTTTTACTCTATTATTTTTAACACCATAGATAATATGAGTAGTTACTTTTTTCTCTATTCTTCATAAAACCATGGACAGTGTAACTGTCGTGTAATTTAGCAGAATTTTTGCGCCTTAGGAAGACACAGCGCTAAATACACATGGTGACAGGGTTTAAAATAGTGGAAATGAACAAAATCAAATATTTTATTATATTCTTTAAGTATGGATTTCTAAAGAGTGATGCTTGAACTATTTAAAAAAAATTGTCAAAGGTTTCGTATTGAAATTGTGTATAAAATTGTCATATAACATATTTCGAACCAGATTATTGACAATATTGTTTGATTCTCAATGATTGATAAAAAAATCTTAATTCAGTAATTATCTCAAGGCTGAATTGATTGTGTCGAAAAAAAGTTATTTTTCAGCCACGTTTTTCAATATTTCTTTGTCACCTATGATAATATGCTTAAAATTGGCATATTCGTGGAAAAAAAATATTTTTATCTTGAAGATTTTATCAACTTACAACGCAGTGTATTAAAAATTATTCCGTCTGATTTCATTAAAGGCGTCATCAACATATTTTTAGTATGTAGGAGATTCCTACGTATCAATAAACCCTCTAGATTGCAATAAAAAAAATTAAAGTTTTTTTTTCACATGTGGACATTTTATTACTTTGTGTTGGATCCTTCTACATAACTGAATAAGTGATTTGAACAAATAGTCGAACTTAACCGGGAGGCAATATGTATTTTGGACTCAGTAATCAATCATTCAGGTTTAGAACCACTGGAGAAGACGTGGAACTCGCTGTTTGACATTGCACGTGCAGGGAATTCTATAACACGCGAAGAGACAACGTCAAACTCACGTACTCATACGTCTGAATGTTGTTACCTAACGAATTATTTTAACAGACTGGAACCATTTTTTTTTTATAGCATTGGCAATCGAACTTTTAACTTACGGATAGAAGTCAATGTCTTACCAACGAGACCAAGGAGGTTCTCTGTGCACATTTATTATCAACATGCATCTCACTAAAAATTAAAAAAATATTATATCTAATTTTCCGGGCAGAAAACTTATAATAAAAAGGTTCACTATCTTATAAAAAAAATTGATCTAATTTTAAATCCTTGTACTTAATCAGTTTTTTCTTATTTGTTACCTCACTGAATAAAATGTTATTCTTTCCAGACAAAGGAGAACACATATTTTCCTTAAATAAAAAAGCATGTACCTTTGAAATAATCCTATTATCCTCATTTCTACATCTTGTTTTGTGGAATTTATTTTTCTCGAGAATTGAACGTAAATCATGTCCCCCAAGACAACGACTTGGTTTATTTTGCAATTTACGCGGATACAGAAATGCGCATAAATTAAAATGCATTTTAAGTAAAATGTCAGCCGCCATAACTCCAGATGCTTTCTACACGCTTGCATTTAACAAAGGAAATAAACATCGAGTCATATTTTCCATAAGAAGTTTTCAATTCATTGTGAAATACTGCTCCTAGAATGCTGCACTGGTGCACGTACTTCCTCATACACTGAATACATTATACAAAACCCTAGTGAATATTTTATACAGCACAACTGTAAACCTTCTGATGTATAAGGCGATGTACGAGTATTTCAAATATGAAAATATGACGTTGTATGTGAAACTTATATTTAGTAAAACATTTAAAAAAAACAAATGCGTGAGACTCTCCCGCCGTAGGTGAACTTCTTAGCTCGTAGGAAAAGTTGATTTTAAGCGTTTTTTTTTTTCAATTTGCTAACGATTTTTTTTTTAGGATTAGGAAAAAGTTATGTGGAATTTAACTCAAGAAAATCTCTCTTAATTAAATAAAAAATGGTTATATGGAATTTAATACAAGAATATCTCTGTTAATTAAATTTAAAAAAATATATTTTTTTATTTTTAATAATAATTTTAATAAAAAATAATCATTTTAATAATAATATGATACCCTTAATAATATTAAATTTATATTTTTTAATATTAAGTACATTTACATTTTTATGTTATTATTAATTTTTAAATTAAATATAAAATTATTTATTAATTATTACATTATTTTTATAATAATTTTATTATATTATAGTATTAATTAATTATATTATAATTAATTATAATATTAATTATAATATAATTATTAATATTATAATAACATGTTTATATTTTATTATAATTATATATTAAATATAAATTATATATTAAATAAATATAAAAATAAATATTAAATAAAGTTATATTATTTAATAAAATATAAAATTGATAATTATGAAATATATGAAATAAATAATTTTTAATAATAAATAATGATAATTTTAATAAAAAATAATAATATAATACACTTGTACAATAATATTAATAATTATTATTACAATAATATTAATTATTATTTAAAATAAATAATTTTTATAATAAAATAATTAACAATAGCTTATTAAAAAATAAAATATTTAATAATAATAGATAATAATTTAAGAATAATATAATATACCGTTTCACTTTTCGTGACGTTCAGGCCATTTTTTCCTACCGCACCTATAGAAGTTTCACTTAAAAAAAAAACAAAATTATCATATTTAACATGCATACATATCCTACCTCAATTTTCTTAATGGAGTATGTAAACAGGAGAGAGCGTCAAATTTTTCAAATCATAATATACTTCTTTTGGCTTCTCCATATTCATACAGCTTCTGTTTTTTTTTTTCAAAATTTCGTGCACTTGGTCCAACCATACTTTACTTTATCATGTTTTGCCATGACTTTCAAGTATAATTGTTTTGTATCATAAATGTGTTTTCTTAGTCTTTCAAAGTGGGCAACCCACCACAACGTGTTCATTTTCCCAATTTATTACACATCAGTTTTTAGCTTACATTTATTCGTAATAATAAAAAAAATTATTCTGTGATACATCACAAATCCTTCTCTGTACATGCATTTCCACTACGTTAACTCAACTCCATTAATATTTTTTTCCAAAGAACTCCTGTATGACTCAATGTTCCAAAATCCTGCAGAGAAACGGCCTAGATGAAAGCGACACCCAGAACCGAAGAATATACAGCCTGAGAACGAGAAGAGCTGACCCCAACAGCCTACCTAGGCAATGAGTTGGGAAAGTGCCAGGAAGAAGAACATTATTATTTTTTTTTCCTTTCTACGTTTCACTTCTAACATTGATGTTGGCACCAATACGCTGTTATGAAGCATAATTTAGACAGATTATAATATGTGGCTAAATTATATTTTAATTAACATTGAATTACATACTAAAAATATAATAAAACGCAAAAACTAATGCTAACTACCCAAAACGAGTAGAACTGAACCAAAGTTTTATTACTTATTAACTTTCCAAATTTAAGAAACAGTTAAAAGTAAAAGTAAACCAGAAGGGGTAAGTAAAAGTAAGCCAGAAACCTCGACCTTACAAAAATTATTGAATATGACAAAGTTTAATTTTTATGCGTTTCGTTTTGTTAAAAAGTTTTTTTTTAATATTTTATTCCTGATTACTACTGCGCATATGTTTCAAAAAAATGTTCTAAATGTCTAGATTAGTTAAATCTTTGAAAATAAAATATTTACGAAATACATTTGAAATCATCCAAACCCTCCCCCATATCGATTAATTCCATTATTATGTTGACCCATTCATGCGGTCCATTTAAAATGTTGACACAGTAACCTGAGAATGAAACCTTCTATCTAGAAATATAGAAAAAACGTGAGTCAAAATTCATTTTTACTAAATCACTTTGCCCCTCGATAGGAAAGAAAAAACATCTAAAAGCTTTTTTCCTCTGTCAAATTATTTATTTTCCCGAAGACCTTTTTAGCTAAATCAATGAATTTAATTTAATTCTCCCTTCGAAAAATGAAATCAATTATTCAAAGTTGTCAACCTGTCGATTGGATTTCTATAGATATCGGCAGTAAGTTTCCTCTCGCTGAAGTAGACATCTCATCAATTGAGCGAATCTTGCAAAAGCTATGATAAGCCTTATCCAAGGATTCCATCTTCCTTTCAAGAGAGTTCAGGTGTCTACATTTAATTTCTTATTTAAGGCTATAGGAGAAAAGGTTACGTACTGTTTTCGGTACAGTGGTTTCTAACCTGTTCTATTGGCTTAATTATGATTGACAGTGAATAATTTTCAATTTTTACTAATTAAAATAAACACTGATATCCACTGTTATATTTAAAAAAATATACAATACCTTATCAGCTTGATGTGGGAAAATACCAAACACATTGTTGATTTTATTTATCTTCTTCGTCTTGTTTCAAAACATCAGTTCTAAAAACAATCAGTTATCCCACGACTTGTAGTCGTACTTTCATTGACCTTCTTATTATACACATATTTTTTTCAATAAAAAAAAATATGTGTATAATAAGAAGGCCAATGAAAGTAGGACTACAAGTCGTGGGATAACTGATTGTTTTTAGAACTGATGTTTTGAAACAAGACGAAGAAGATAAATAAAATCAACAATGTGTTTGGTATTTTCCCACATCAACCTGATAAGGTATTGTATATTTCTTTTAAATGTAACAGTTTGTGCTCATTCTCTTTTATTAGGTGTTAACATAAGCTGTGTCCGTTTTTTTTTTTCAAATTAAAAATGAGCACCAAAAATAAAACACAATGGTAAAGGTTATAACAAACGCCATTCGAAAGAAAATTTTCTGCTCTACAAGATATTGTATTTGCTTTTACGTTACATATATTATTTTATTTGATTACAAGCCTTTAAAATGAAATGCCAAGTAGATGAAAGTGAGCATTTTCGACACCTCCTTCTGTTCGCGTTCAATCGAGAGAATAAAGCTGCCAAAGCTGCTCGCGATATTTGCAAAGTGTACGGTGAAGAAGCTATGAATGAAAGGACAGCTCGTCGATGGTTTTGGTGTTTCAAAGACGGTAATTTCGATCTGAAAGACATGGAGCGTTCCGGACGACCAGTGGACTTCGATGAGGACCGCTTAAACCATATTATTCATGAAGATCCCCATTCAAAACACCGTAGAATTAGCTGAGCAGATGAATTGTATTCACATGACTGTAGACCGCCATTTTAAATCAACGGGAAAAGTCCAGAAGTTCGGCGCCTGGGTGCCACATGTTTTGAGTAAAAACAACAAAAATCCACGTTCGACAATTGAAGTCAACAATCAAATAATATAATATATGTAACGTAAAAGCAAATACATCATCTTGTAGAACAGAAAATTTTCTTTCGAATGGCGTATAACCTATACAATTTTGTTTTACTTTTGATGCTCATTTTTTATTTGAAAAAAAAACGGACACAACTTATGTTAACACCCAATATATTCTATTTTTCGATTTTCCCTTGCTATTGTATTATATTACACTTTCGTTATATACAGTACGAACTGGTGGGCTTATTTGCACGTGGCAATATTTATCAATTGACTATAAAAATGTTAAAGAGGCTTTAAGTGAAAACCAGACTAGAATTATGTATTTAAACAAAGTGCGGATTCCAACGGTAAAAGATTCCGCTACCTCCGGGTTGAGACACATGCATCTTACAAACTAAGCCAATGAGATCGTAATACAGAGTAATTGATTATATTCGTTTTCGTTTGCATGATATTTTTCACTATATCTGAACTGGTGGTTCAAACATATATTTTATTTATTAACGACACAACAGTGTCTTTATATACATATGAACATGTGATTTATACAGATGAACATGTCTTTATATACAGATGAACATGTGGTTATATAAGTACTTAAAATTATTGACAAAAAATACAAAACTATATCTTAAACTAACATGAATATACCAAAAAGAGTAGTAATAATAGATTACAGTCATTGTTTAAAATTATTTAATAATTATATGTATATTTAGTTCAATATATGTTATGTATGTATACCACAAAATATTACCAAACTTTATCCAGCACACTTATGCAATTGTCGGAGACTTATTTTATAGAGGTAAAGAACTCAGATTTGTTTTTAGTGGAACAACGCTTACATAGAACGAAAATTGGATTTTTTGAGAATTTTATGGATAGATCTTGAGATATAGAAAACACATGGGCTCACTTGTAGAACGAAATGCAAGTTGTTTTGTAGAATCGAAACCTTCTACATGTTGATGCAGGGTTACTCAACTCCAGAGACAAAGTGTTGTCCTTAATGTTTCGTTTATACTAGGTTATTTATATTAATAAAGTAGCTATTTCTAAATATTGTTTTGATATTCTGGCAAATACCATATATACTAGTTGCAGCCCGTGAAATATTCACGGAAGTAAAACAAATTCTACATAGGTATATGAAAATATATATATTTATTAATGTAAAATTTGTTTATATATATATATATATATATATATATATATATATATATATATATATATATATATATATATATATATATATATATATATATATATATATATATATATATATATATATATATATATATATATATATATATATATATATATATATATATATATATATATATATATATATATATATATATATATATATATCATTTATACATCGTCCCCTTTTACACCGGTTCAAAAATTGTTAGCTAGGTATTTTAAATTCGTTCAGTATCACGGACCCACCGAGATTCAAATTTCAAATTACTTTCGGAGATAATCCAAGTATTCCTCTCTCGCTCTCTTGTATTCAAAATTTAATTCTCGTATTCTTTCTTTGACGACAACCATCGTATGGGTGTTGGCCTCTTTATACTATGATACTTATATTAAAAATATCTAAATTATTGCAAAACTCGTTTCCAAGTCTTTACAGACGAATTATAGAGGAGTTGATTTTATAATTAGTATAGCAATTTTCAGTATAAAAGGGATTGAGCTGTCTTGTGGATCTAGTGGGAGTACGAAATTAAATGCTTGCGAGTAAGTGAGATGCATCAATCACTGAGTGAATGATTTATATTAAAGAAGGTGGCTGGAAGATAACATTTTCTTTGGCTTTTTTAATCCAGCCTTCGGGTTGAAAATCACTGTAGCAAGTACGTAATTCAGGGTGTATTATCGTACGTGATGGACATATTAACCGCATATGAAGAGGTCACAACACTCGCACAAGTCTAGCGCGTGCGAACATCAGACGATTTTTTTACCATAGTCGGAAGGTTTATAATTTTTTTTTTGCTTACTATCGGGAATCAATCTTAAAATCAAGCATTCAATCATCTCGGTCACAGATGATATTAGAATATTAAATACTTGGATCTGTTTTATTTTTTAATGTAAAAAACGGATAGTAATTTTTTTGTTGACAGTTGATCTAAACCCTATGACTCAATTAATGGGATCGAAGTCAACGTTGTCTCCCAGCCATGCTTTTCGATATATCCGAGTCACCGATTTCGAAAGGTAACCATATGAATGAATGACACACCTTTATTGTACATCTAGCTATAAGACTAATTGTTCCACTAACGCACATAACCGGGTTTTTAATCTGGTTCAAAAAAAGTCCAAAGTCGTTTAGAGAAGAGATTTTTTCTTTTTTTTCAATATCAAGTTTAATAACCATGATTGGTACAATTTCGTTACGTTAAAAAAATTGTAAGAACATTATTTTTTATCTCTCCCTCAAAAATTTGCTATATGTATCTTAACTAAGTATAAATATGCAAAAGCTTTATGAGTCAATATCAACTATTCCAGAGAAATATTATACCATGAAAAAATGACCTTTAGTACAATTAATTTAACCTTTCCCTTCCTGTGCTAAAAAAATCCACCCGTTCCGGTGCCGTATATTCAATACACAGGTTAAAATGAGCGATTTAAAATAAGAAGATGCATAGCCAATCGCTTAAATTCATTAAATTTGAAGTCAAAATTAAAATTAAAATTTGATTGCTGAAAATATGAATAAAACATCGGCTGACGTTCACAAAACGTGCAAAAAGACCACCTCAGATGAATGCGCTAGAGCGACTGAGACTTGAGACGGACTAACACTGTGTATGTTATACCTCGAAGGAAGAAACACAACTGAAAACTGAGATTCTATTTCTTGCGTTACCCATATACAGAAGAAGAGTGAATAGCGTCGCTTCCTCAACCATAGCGGTTTTTTAGAATGAATATACCGACTTCACACAATGGTACACGTTTGATTGTATTGGTGAATTTATTCCCGATTTTCACAAAATATCTCTGATGTGGCCGATAAGTGCTAATAATTATTAATATTATTTTTTCATTCAATGCGCAAATGTATTACGAAGGAATACCTAAAATCTGAACCCAGTATTTATTAAATTTATAGAGATATTAAAGTTTTTAGAAGCAATGTGTACTAGTTACACATCACAGAGAAGGAAGGGTTAAAACAAACAAATATATTTCAATGTTATGTTTTAAATAATATACCTTGACTAAATTACGTACTGAAGTCTCCGTATCTTGGCTTTGAGTAATATTTTCAGATTATGAAAAATGCTACAAGTATAGAATAATATACGTAGCGCAATTTAGCTACCGTATCTGCATGTGACACTATATCAAAGTGCACTCCTGTCGAATATCCTGCTTGGACTAAAATGGGGCATATTATCGTAAAGCTTAGTATTCCTTGACGTAGTACCTATGACACTTTTCTGAAATGATGAAGGTAGTTTTTTCTAAAAAAAAAAAGTATGAAATAACTTAGAAAATTTCATATTTGATTATGGTATTACAGAATATAAAATTTAAACCAAAAAAAGTTTACTTTCAGGTGACGACTTATCAAACCTGACTAACTAAAGAATGAAGGTTTACAACAAAAAAAAAATCAGAAAAATAGTTGATTAAATGTTTTTTTTTTCATATCAGATGTTACGTGCGTATTGACAGTATGTGACAGAATGTGTCAAAATGAAAATATCCATGCAATTGATTTTTGTACTGCTTTTCTTTTTAATTAATTTGGGTATTTTCTAACAAAATAAATATTTATTTTGATTAAGCTGGTTTTTGATTGCTTGATCCATTTTTTTTTTTGTGTAAGTTGGCTCTGATTATGTGTATAGCATAACAATTGGACAATTAACTTAATAAATCATTTTGAATATCATTTAACCTTTCCTTCCCTGTGTTGGGTATCTTCTACACGTTGCTTCTAATAACCATCAATATCTCTATAAATATAATAAATACAAGGTTAAGATTTTAGGTATTCCTCCATAATATATTTACGCATTGATTTAAA
Source organism: Odontocerum albicorne (assembly GCA_949825065.1). Taxonomy (NCBI): domain Eukaryota; kingdom Metazoa; phylum Arthropoda; class Insecta; order Trichoptera; family Odontoceridae; genus Odontocerum; species Odontocerum albicorne. The sequence goes on from OX463844.1 coordinate 5,297,615, forward strand.
AAATAATATTAATAATAATCAGAATTTATCGACTACATCGAGGTGTTTTGTAAAGATCGAAAACAAATTCGCATTTAAACGCTGCGAGTGCCTCGAATAGTATGCGGGAAGCGCGACACTATATTTGCATCTCACTCTTGCATACTCCACTGAATTGCGAGGAGCTGAATTGTCTCAACGTCGCAAGCATAAGCGTAAGCGCCGGGGTATGCGACTGACGTTCCGCGCCACTAGTAGCTTCTAGGCTTGCAAATAGGATAGACGTACGCCCGTTCCGTGAGCGTTGCCAGATGGTTTTTTTAATGTTTTCAACAAATAAATCTCAATTATTATAATTTTTAACTTCAATTATAATTAATTAAGGGGATTATCTATGAATGTTCTTATTTTTCCGATTTAAAATCGCTAATTTTTTATTGCGTACTCTCTACCCAACACCGAAGCACGCGTATTATTTTTATCACCGTAAGGGAAGGGTCAAGCATGGTTAATTAAATAATAAGTTTTTTTTTTAAATTATAACATATATTTAGCATCAAAGTAACTGAACCCGAAAAAAGGCAATAATCCTCAGAGATGGAAAAACAACTGCCAATAACTTAATTGAAAATCAAGACTTTAAATATAAATGCTTTAAACAGGTGGTAAAAAATTACAAGGAATTTTCAATCGTACGTTACATATGGAAAAAATACATTGAATACTTTGTTATAACGGATTTTTTTAACGTACAAATTTTACTTTTATATTAATATTCAAAATGAGGTACTCTTTTGGTCCTTTTTCCTTTGATAAGTCTATGTTAATTGCTAATCCAAGCAAGTCCGTAAGATAAGTTAGTCCACAAAATATTTTACCCGAAAGTAAGTTTAATCCATTAACTTTCAAAATCCACACATAATTTAATAATGTTAATGCTACTAAAGAATAACCTTATATGGAGCTTACAGATCGGGTTTCATTTAGTGCATTTCCCATTCTTGGCGCGAAAACTGCACTCAGCAGCTTTTAGGCGAACGTAAACACGAGTAAGGATTTAATAAAATTGTTCCATTTTGTGCATGCACTTTACGATCTACCGGTATGAAAAGTGCATTCGATACATATTCCATACGTTATGATGCGGTGATTCTCAAAAAGAAAGTTGTTAGTGTTATTTTTTTGTATTTAACTATCCACAATTAACTATCCACAATACAACATTTACCCGGCGGTAAGTAATACACATCGGGCTTCAGAAAGAGACTGCCGGCCATAATCGGCTAACTTCGGTTTTGTAGAGCGTCCTCTCTGTCATTCATACACGTGTTCAGTCGCGATTTGTCAGTCATTATGGTTGTCATCGTGTGACAGACATACATTTCATATACTTGTACTAAAATTAAGTCTCTTTATTTGCACTCTACATTCACACCTTTATACGAGTGCGTACAATACTTAAATCTCAATTTATCATATACATACAGAATTTCAGCCGCATCATGATCTCCACAACCATATCTAAACCACGTGAAACAACTTCACATCATAAACTCTACTTTGCATCAGGCATTCGCTTTTATGCATATGTGGAGACCTTCGAATTTATCTCTCTCTCTCTCCATCTCTTTCTCTCTATCCCCCCTCCCTCCCTCCCCCTCCCCATCAAACTCTATTAATGGAGAACCATTTATAAGTTATTTTAATCGAAATTTTTTAAAGTACTTGAAAATGTTAAAAATATTTAACATCTGTTTTTAGGCGACTAAGTACTATCAAGATCTGCTTAAATGTTGGTTCACAATATTGTTATAGTGCCAACATTGATAAATAAAACAAAATGTGGACATGGAAAATTAATGAAAATAGGTGAGTTAATATGGTGAAAATTAGCAAACTGAGAAGAATACGTGACGTATCGAGGAATGACACAAATTGAAATGTAATGTGAACTAAAATAAATGTGTTAAGTAGGGTGAAAGGAGTTGAGAGCACGTTGAGTTGGTTTAGATATATTGAACGGATAGCTAACGACCAACTGACTAAATAAATTTACAGAGGAAGCTTAAGTGAGGATCGTGGTAGAGGACAACCGAAAAAAGGTGCCGGAGCTCACATCTTGTCAAGCTTATGTAAACCGTTAACAAGGTGGTGGAGCCCCACTCCACTGCACTCCACCTCAAAAAAACACTGACAGTGCTTTTAAAAAAAAAAAAACGTGCCGGAGCTCACTTCTTGTCAAACTTTTTGTATACTTCGTAAAAAAGGTGGTGGAGCGCCGCTCCACTGCACTGCAAAAAAAACCATTGATAAAAAACAATCTTCACAGAAAACTTGAATGAAAACTGAAAGCAAAAATTATGATAGTTTGAAAACCGCTGAGTCGATATCGACTTCTCGCTTGCAAGTTCATAAAATGGATTATTCCTTGTTTTGATAATATTTCTGGAAGAATAAATTAATATTTCCGCATAGTGAAATCAACCGGGTTTTTGAATCCCGTTTTATAACAAGGGCGAGCATTTTTTTTCGTTATTCTTTTTCTGGATGCTCTGAATTTCTACCGTTTATTAATATGCTTTTAAATTTCTCTGGTTTTTTTACAAATTTAATGAACCCCATTATCTCTGCGCATTATTCATACGTTTTTATGTGTTCACCCACTGCATAAATTTTGATATAAAATGTATTAAAAATTAAGTTATATGCGTTGCGATTGTTTAGAGTATATGATACGTTACAATTAACAGAAAACCATACGTTTGGCTTCTAAGATGTTAAGAACCTATTTGATTTTCGAGTCCCTAGTCAAGTTGGTATGATACATGTTTTAAGACACAGAGGTTGCGAGTTTGATAAAAATTATTTTAATCAAATTTTGACTTTAGGCTTTTTGAAACATCTTTTCAAACCCGCAGTCGGTAGTTTGAAGAAAGGTGGCTTACCAATTAGACTTCGGAAGTCATCATAATTGTATTAAATAAATCACTCCTTGTTAACACATACAACTTATTCTGAAATTTTCTCAAATATTTTAATGCATGTGTTTGATAAATGAAGATTTTATATTTTTTACAAAAACATCAAATCATCTTGTCGAGAAATTATATAGGTATTCCTTTGAAAGTATCTAGATTTGAACATACACCAAGATTTTTTGGCTTCTTCTCGACACAATTTAAGGGAAATAACAAAATAACTTTATTTCTAACTTTAATGCTTTGGTTAATATATGAGAAAGGGGAAAATTCAGATATCCCTCATTATACTTGATCCCACTTGACGCATTTTCGCTGTACCGTGATACAAATCAAATTTAGAAAAAAAATGATTACTAAACGCCGATTTGACTTTCTCAATTTCCCTGTAAGGGATGAAATTCCTAGGCTTGGTAAAAAGTTCGTTACAGACAGAGATAAGATAATTTTGCTTGTCAATTCACTCCTGATTTAAAAAAAAACTGAAAATCGTCTACCTCACGAGCCAAAGCTTTCATGTTTCAGGAAAACGATTTAGCAAAGCTAAAAGCCCCGGATGATGTTAAATCCAATTAAAAGGAATAAGCTATGTAGGAAATTTTATTGAGAATAAAAATAATAATTGTTGTTTCACCATTTTTTATTATAGTTTTTTATACGTAACCAATCAATACTACGGCCAGATCAAAACCAATTAACTGGACGCCTTTTTCTAAAATGTTTTTTTTTCAACCAATTGATTACGCAAAACGAATGGCACCTGTGTTTTGTCATTTTATTAACGAACAATATAATTTTGAAAGTTGACTTATCAAAAAAAAAGTTGTTTATACATATACGGTGTTTTCCTGTCGGGTGAGCAAAGAGAACAGAGTGCTATTTTTTTCGAATTATAACATATTTTTTACATCCTCTAACATATATGTATTTTTATAGCGATCCTTTGATTCCAGTAGTTTTTGATATTTCTCTCATTTAAAATATTATTCACTCGATTTTAACCATACTTACTTTCCTTACCATGGCTAACAAAGATTTAAACTTAATCTTAAGAATATTTATACTAAATCTACAGAAGATTTAAACTTAATCTACAGAAGATTTGAACTAAATCTACAGAAGATTTAAACTTAATCTAAAGAAGATTTAAACTTTATCTACAGAATATAAAAAAACTAAATCTACAGAAGATTTAAACTAAATCTATAGAAGATTTAAACTTTATCTACAGAAGATTTAAACTAAATCTACAGAAGATTTAAACTTAATCTACAGAAGATTTAAACTAAATCTACAGAATATTTAAACTTAATCTACTCGTATAGAAGATGTAAACTAAATCTCCGGAAGATTTAAACTAAATCTACAGAAGATTTAAACTTAATCTACAGAATTTTACAACTTAATCTACAGAAGATTTAAACTTAATATATAGAAGATTTAAACTTAATCTAAAGAAGATACATTTTGATTGATCATGGTTTTTGGGTATCCTTGAAGCAACTCACAATATTCTTTTATATTTATATTTTATACCGTATCATTATTTTTAATCGAAAACCATGTATGGTATTTACATCATTATAAAATGTTTATTTGATTATTTATTTTATCAAACACTGTTTATTCCACTTTATGTAACGGTATAACCCTACCGGTTTCAAGGTTTTCACCTCATCATTAAGGGAGCATAAACAAGACTGAATTATGTTTGAACTTGAAACCCGTAGGGTTATACCATTAGATTAAGTGGAATAAACAGTGTTTGATAAAAACAATTTACAATGTCTTTAAACCTCCACAACGTTAATGCCTTAACTATAAATAATATATTTGCTTGATTATTTAACTCGCATAATGCGCAACGTTTAATTAATTGGTGATCTTAATTTTCGTCTATAATAATGGGTTCAAATAATTTTATTAAGTAAGCCACGGAGATTATCATATAACATATCCAAATGCTTAAATAAAATTATAACCAATCTTTTATTCCAATAATTCAAAAGTTCCAGTATAAAAAAGTATTCTGAATTCCACGCTCTAATCTTGCAACACGCGATAGCTTTATCTCATTTTTATTCCAACTACAAGGACCAATATTGTTAAGGGGGATGTTTTATCATAATTGTTTTAGTTACATTGCCATAAAAATAAACGATTATGGCTCAAGTATTGAAATAATGCTGAAGGGTATATTTTTGTTACCCACCGTAACGACTTTATTTTAAAGAATGTATTTACATGAATTAATGTTTTGTTGTACAATGAAACATCGTTTAAAAGAGATACTGTTATTTAAAAAAATTATAAAAGCGTCTGTTTTTTAACTTATGTATATTGACAATGTATGACAGAAGACGGAATGAAGTGATAAGAAATTAATGTAAACTGATATATTAAGTAAGATGAAGAAGAGTACGTAGAGATGGTTTGGGCACGTGGAACGAATACATAAAAAAGACTAACAAAACAGATATAAGGTGCAAAAGTGAGTGAAAGACGTGTGAGAGGAAAACCAAAAAAGTTGTGGTGGAGCAAGTAAATCTGAAAGAAGTAAACGTATAAAATAAAACAAATCGAAGAAGTTGTGTTAGAAAAAGTATGAATGTGGAAGAGGCTTAAGAGGGGTGTCGTGATAGGAAAGTATGATGCTCTGTCATCTGCCGACCTCGACACGAAAAGGCGTGTTTGCATGTACACATATAATAGATTGTCCGGAAAGTATTTTCGTATATCTTGAATAAGTATTCTTGTTATCAAATTTGCGTTTAAAACTTCATTCTCAACTATTCCAATATATATTTTTATGAAATATAATACATGTTCGTATTTTTGGGTCATTGTATGACCAAATTACCCCAACAGTTATTTTGGTGCCATTTTGAACACGCAACAAAATATGACTTGATTTTTTATTCTTTTATATTTTTTACAGCTGCTAAGGGAAAATGAGACATCAAAAAATATAAATACTGATCATGTATGTCAAATATATATTTTTATGAAATGTTCGTATTTTTGGGTCATTATATGACCAAATTGCTCCAACAGTTATTTTGGCGCCATTTCGAACACGCAACAAAATATGGCTTGATTTTTTATTCCTTTATATTTTTTACAGCCGCTAAGGGAAAATGAGACATCAAAAAATATAAACACTGATCATGTATATCAAATGTTGTTTAAAATTTTTTTAATGGCGATACAACACTCGAAGAAGGTGTAAGCTCTGGAAGACCAATTATTACTGATTACGACCAAATAAAGGCTTCGATCGAGAATAATAAGCGTTTTACGACACAAGAGATTGCTAAATGACAGCAATAATACTGAAACCGTCTACGAATAAATAAGTTGAAAAATAAAAAAAAAACACACTTTTAAATTGATCCAAAAGATACTAATGCCAAATGTAATATATTTTTTAATCACCTAATTGTTATTCTTCATCAACTTCATCACTTTATTTCCGTATTGGAGTAGGCAGAGATAATATAATTCTATTCCATTCTATCCTGGGACACATCTTTCTCTTATGTTATGTACATATACCTCATGACGCACAATACTACGAGTATAACGTAGAATTTTTACTTTTCTCTGTTTCAAAGTTTTTAATAATTTAGCCATATCACGTTTTTTTAAGGTATTATGTTAACACTTGCCTTACTGTGCTAAACAATTCCGCCAGCCACTGTGCTGGACGCTCAGCATCCAGTGAAAAATGTATGTTTTAAATTAAAATTAAACAAAATCTGCTAGGTTATTTTTTTTAATTAGCTATAAAATTATTTTATTATGTAAGTCCTGGTCACTCACTATCCATCATAGGGTGGCAAAAGTTAACAAACTTTTCGTAACGTTTTAACTAGACTACCTTTGGAATGGCGGGACAGTTAAGGATATTATACAATAGAGACAGTATGTGAATTTGGTGTCTATTTCTTTAACCAGTTCAATGCCTTCTGGTATGAAGTTATATGATCGTACTTAGTTCTCTAGTTCAGAAATGAAGCCAGTAGACTTTGAAACTGATTGACTTGTGATAAGATAAATATTGGGGAAAAGCAATGTATGTTTAGTATAACAAAGAACCGACATTTAAAATTGTTTTCATATTTTTAATAACTCCGTGTTTATATCAGTCTTTGTTCAAGAATATTTTGAAAATGTGATGGTAAAAATGTACAGTTTTTATCAAATGAGTCGCAAAAAAACATCTTGAAAAAAAAGTTGCTTGTCCTAGTTTCGTTGCAGCATGAAGTTGAAGATTCGATAGAAAAAATCAATTTCCTCTGAAGGCTTCGTTCTTTGTTCATCAGAGGAAATTGAGCTTTCGCTAGCAAAAACCACGTTTATTTTTTAGCTCCTGTTTTTTCCTCAATAATGTGTACATTAAAAGCCATAAATAACTGATGAATAAAAATTTCGATTATTAAACAAATATTACTTGAATGAGTCAATATATACGAAAATAATTAGTCCATTTTTGTCAAAGTAACTTTAATGATTAAATTTTAAACTGAAAAGATAAATACGAGTACATGATCATTTTTCGACACTTATAAATGATAACTTTCTTGTCGCTATTATGGAGCACTATTTTTTTCTGAGAATTATGATTAAGTTAAATGTATTTATTTATTATTTATTAAAATAATAACAAAACAAATTGACAAACAAAACTTACAGTTTAATTTAAAATATACGAGTATATCAATTATATTTCAGTTGCACATTATGTTTGATTTTTATTATTTTATGCCGTGACTTGCTGGCCGACTAACTAAAACTCTTAAAATTTGTCAATGATATACTGATGTTACTCAGAATATAAAAAAATCTACTCGTTTATTTTTACGAACAATAAAAATACGCATATATGATGCATAAACATTAAGATTTCTGCATTTTAATGCAACAAAAAATGTATTGTTAGATTTCCACCATTATTTCTCAATTGCGAAAAAAAATGCCAGATTTAGCGATATGCTGTAATCGGAGCCATTTGTACATTAAATGTTTAAGCTAAAAATAGAAAATGAATTCCGTTGTGCTGGCAGTCTTGTCTTATTAACCCTTCCTTCCCTGTGGTGTGTAACTAGTACACATTACTTCTAAAAAAATTATTATCTCTATAAATATAATAAATACTGGGTTCAGATTTAAGGCATTCCTCCGTTATACATTTACGCATTGAATGAAAAATATAATATTAATAATAATTAGCACTTATCGGCCACATCAGAGATATTTTGTGAAAATCGGGAATAAATTCACCAATACAATCAAACGTGTGCCAGTGTGTGACGTAGGTTACTCATTCTAAAAAAACCGCTGTAGCTAAGGAAGTGACGCTATTCACGTTTCACTCTCACTCTACTTCGGTATATGGGAACGCAAGAAATAACATCACATTTCGCTCGCTTCTCTCACTTTAGTAAGTCTCGAGCATTCATTTGAGGTGGTTGCCCGTTTTGTGAACGTCGGTTGATGTTTTTTTTCACATTTTCAGCAATTAAATTTCAATTATTATCATTTTTTACTTCAATTTTAATTATTTTAAGCGATTGGCTATGAATATTCTTATTTTTGCAATTGTAAATTGCTCATTTTTACATGTGTATTGAATACACAGCACCGAAACGCGCAAAATTTTTTTAGCACAAGAAAGGAAAGGTTAAACCCTAGGAGCTAAAAATGGGATACCTTTTTATCAAAATAGAAATCAAGGAAATTTTTATGATAAAAAAAGTGTTTAAATCTTTTGTAAAATCGTACTTATATATTTTCTAATTTAGTTAACAAACTTAGATAAAATAATATTTTTCTCACAGCTCTTGACAAAAAAAATCTATGAATTTGGTGCATTCTTTCAACTTCATTCTTCGGAGAATGTTTTTATTTGTTTTGAATTAAGTCTGATAAAAGCAGAAAGAAACAGCAAAGTTAATTAAAAAATTCCCTCCTCACTTAACCCAATTGCGACTTTCGACACTAAATATGTGTTGAAATATTGGGTACCGTATTTTTTTTAATTTTCATGACACATTAAAAGTCATGGGATGCTTAAAAATATTAAGGCTCAGCACAACTGGGAGCATACGGCAGCAGATAGAGCCAAGTGAAAAATCAGGGACCTAAAATAGAAGAAAGAAGCAAATAAACTGCAAGAAAGGATGCTCTTAATCCTCTCATCATCATCTGCTCTCTTTTATCCACTGACGGATATAGGTTTCTCCAAGTCGTTTCCACGAAATCCTACCCTTTCCGCATTGCGGCCACGTAATCGATGCATATTTACGTATTTGGTCCACTCTGCGTGCTTTTGGTCTTCTTACAGGCCTAGTTCTACAAATAAGGTACCACTGGTTAACGTTAACGATGGTCCGTTGTTTGGACGATATGCCCAGCCTACTTTCACTTCATTTTTTTGCGACCTCTATAACATTGTCAACTTTTGTTAGGGCGTGTAACCACTCATTGCGTTTGCGGTCTCTTCTGTTATTATTTAGCATTCACTACTCCATGTTGCGTTGTGTTGTCTGGAGACTTTGTTGAATTCGCACAGAGAGCGTCCATGTTTCGTATCCATATGTTAGTACTGTTAAGATACATTGACCTTACCCTATATGCAACAGGATATGCTTACCACAAATAAGCTTCATCACCAAGTCACCAAGGTCAAGTTCCCTAATCCCCCCCCCCCCTTCCATCGTCTTTTTTTTAATATTATACTTGTTATTGATTATGGGTATTCATTCAATCAAAAGTATTCAGTGACGGTATAACCCTACCTCATCATCAAGAGAGAGCATAAACAAGACAATGAGGTGAAAACCTTGAAACCCATAGGGTTATACCGCTACAAAAAGTGGAATAAACAGTGTTAGATAAAACAAATTACAATATATTTAAACCTCCATAATGTTAATGCCTTAACTATATATAAATATTATTTTATTGATAGCAACATAGTACGTACACATTCCAAAATCACATATATATATATCTCAAGATGAATATCAGAAAACACTTCTTAAAGACAAGCTTTCAAAAGACCCTAAGTTTACACTTTTTTCAGACAGACCAACAACAGCAAAAGTATCATAATCCCCGGTCCTGTTAGATTGATTCGGATGAGTTAATTAAATTTATTAGACTTGTTTTTAATAAACATGTTGTTTTTCACTTCTACTAACAATAATTCATCTCATAACATCTTTCCGACCGAGATACACCACACCAATATAAGAGTCCGGCTTCGCGGACACCAGATGTTTTTCGGCCCCCACCCTTTACCTTTACTAGGTATTAACTCTTTTTTTTTGAGAGTCACTACTTACAAAAAAAATAAGATCTTATTAAGTTCTTTATATCCGAAATAAGAAGATAGATGGAGTTCGATATCGGTATTGAACACAATTAATGTACAATTAATATTGGTGAATACTAAATGAATATTGATGAATACAAAAAATATACCGTGTATACACATACGAATACTTATCATCACGCTGTCTACCTGTCGGGATAGACTACGTTATCGCAAGACACATATTTTACATCTTATTCATCCACACATCTTTTCATACAACTCCCACGATTAATCTTACTTCATATTTGTTTCTATATTTTTCTGTTTTATTAATTCATTCTAAATATTCAATTCATCTCAACGTGCTCTTTTTTATCTTATTAAATAATACCTCACACTTAATTTCACATTCATTCTTTCATTTTTGTTACCCTATATATACGTCAAAGTGCACGCATTTCCCCAACATTTATTCAGTTCCTTTTAAGTATTTTTCCACATCCGTCTTTCACTTCCATACTTCAAAATAGGTTCTACAATACTATTGAGAACTATCATCTTAGCTAATTCAAAACTGTCTAGTTCTACCGTTTACTCTATGATATCTCTCATAGCTCTTATACGAATGTCATCTTAAAATTACATATTACGTAAGAAGTAGAATGATTTAATCTACTCTAATCTTTCGTAGTTCACCCACAGATTCACTCAGTTTTTTTTAAACAAAAAATAGAAAGATCTCAATAGATTTTTTAAATTTTAAAATACACTTTTAATTTCACTTTGTGGATATAAATTAAATTAAATAAAACATGTATTTCTTATTTTGAAGTGAACACTGATTTTTTTGGTTTACCTTTGTCAAACAAAATGTTAAATTTTGTCTACTTGACATTCCATTTTGAAGACTTGTAATCAAATAAAATAATATGTGTAATGTAAAAGCAAATACAATATCTTGTAGAGCAGAAAATTTTCTTTCGACTTTACCATTTTGTTTTACTTTTGGTGCTAAAAAAAACGGACACAACTTATGTTAACACCCAATATAATTCATTAGCACACAACCCTTACAAACTTTATAGTACCACAAGGCCACTCTAGACTTATTTGTTTCATAATTCACCCAAAGAAATTGGGAATAGAATGACAATAGGCATTTTCAACACCCAGCAAAGTTTATATCAACGCATATATGCGTTTTCAGCACTGAACGTGTTAATTTATTTCATAGTCATAAAAAATCTCTAAAATTTGAGTTGATTTCTGAAATAATTTTTTTGGAAGTATCTGAAATAAAAAAAAATTAACATACGAGTATATTGGTTGTAAAAATGTACACATTTTTACGATTTAAAACAAAAATAATAATTAAATAAAGAGCCTGTTCAAATAAAAATAAGAGAGTTTAAGCAGACACCAATAAACTGGGCAGCTGATACCGTGTAAAATTCCAAAGTAAAACATCCGAAATATCTGAAATATAGCACACAACCGTAGCCGGGATTTAACAACTTAATGTAAATCTTTTGCAGAACTTTGCTGTGAGGCGTACTAACTTCCATATTTCACTTGATATCTTTTATGCCTTTTTCCATTTCTCCTGTTGAAAAAGTACGGGTATAAAATCTTCTGAAGAAAAGTTTCTCGCATAAATTTAAATAATTTGCCTTTGGCCTTACGCGAAGATTAAAGATGCATATGCACTTTTGTGCGTTTCATGTTTATTTAAATTATCCGCAAAGATATACATTTAAAAAATTTCCGCATCGAAAATTATGACCACCTTAAATTCATTCATTAAAATTAACACATTGTTATTTATTTCATGAATTACTGTTTATTCCACTTGTAACGGTATAACCCTACCGGTTTCAAGGATTTCACCTCATCATCAGGGGAGCACAAGAGTCTAGTTTGTGCTCCCCTGATGATGAAGTAAAAGCCTTGAAACCGGTAGGGTTATACTGTTACAAAAAGGGAGATAAACAGTGTTTGATAAAACAAATTTCAATGTCTTTAAACCTCCACAATGTTAATGCCTTAATCATAAATAATATATAAATTAACACATGTATTTTATATTTAATTTATTTCATTATTTCATTGAAATAATTGTAAAGTATACCAAACATGAGTTAATTGTGTATAATGGCAAGCTTTTTCAGCCAACCAAACATGAGTTGTTGAAACAATTGGTGGCTAAAAGGTTACATGACGTCCGCAGCTTAGTTGGTAAGACACCTAACTTCCAGCCGATTTCGAAGCACAGACGGAAAACAGTTTTTTTTTAATGTAATCTAAATTTCACTGAAGGCATATTAACATCTTATTGGATGGTTGGAAGAGATTTCCACATAGCAATAAGTCTGCAGGCTGTAATGTAGATAACAAAATATTATTTTGAAGAAAAAAATCATACGTAAAGAATTGAAAATCAGGTGGAAAAAAAGAGTTAAACAAAATATTTTTAATGACTGAGAAAAAAGAGGTGGAAGATGGGAAATCAAGAAAATATGAGTTATGGGAAATCACATGCCGTCCTTAAAGAGAAAAGTTATAATTTTTAAGACGTTACTTGAAACAAGCCAAGGATTTCAGGGGTGAAAATCTCTACCTGAACTTAAAGCAAGTGCATGATCAGTCGTGCGTTGAACATTTTCGGCGAGATATTGTGGAGTGATGGGACAGCACATAAACCTTTTGACAATTTCAACGACGAGACTCAATTTAGCAATGAAAAGGAGAAAGAAAGTAGAATATGCAGATACGTATTATTTCGGCCTTTACAAAAAAGACAAAACCTAGTGATATTTAATAATTATAAACAATATATAAAAACATTTTTTTAGATTTTTCAGGACTGACCGAAGCCAGTTTAAAGCACAAATATATAGTCCGGCCTAAATACTTATGTCGAACCCTAAAATTTCGTGATTTATATTCGGAGTTGAATATCATACGTTCGAAACATGAACGTGAGGTAATCAAACCATGTTATATATTGTATGTTAAGTAACCTTCCACAGATTTAAACACAATTCAACTTAAGGTACTATTTTTTCAGTTAAATATTTAGATTAATAATCAAGTGTCAATGTTGGTCTTCTAATATCGTTTTGCCTTAGATTATTTTTAAAAAAAGTTACAAAATATGTATTTTTTTAATACTTACTCCGTTTTGCAAAACGCCCCGCCCTCGTCATAGCTGGGCAAGGTAGTCGAGGACAACCTTAACATTCCAACGTCAATTCAATTGGAAAGCGAAAATGTGTCGCTGTGTTTTTTTTTGTTTTTTTGATTTCCTCCTTTTTGAGTTAGTGAGCCATAGTACACCAGCAGACTCCAGATCACTTATTGCCGACTTCATTAAAAGTACAGATACAGATTTAAGAAATTTAAGTATCAATTAGTTTCAGATTTTAAAATTTTTACTACGCTTTTTAAATTGATTAAAATATAGAATTTTAACATACTGAGTTATTTTCCTGTAAATAAGTCGCCTGTTTTTTTTATTTTTGGAAAACTTTCTCAGAATTATATTAATTAGGTATTCTCAAATTAAATAAATATTAGCTTAATCAATAAAAACCTTTTTTTTTTCAAAATCCCATTAAAAAATAATTTTATATAAATCGTACAACCTACTTTCATTTAATGTGTAAAAAACTCTTCAATATGCATCTATCACACGTTCTTCTTCCCTAATTTGCCATCTGACCCAAAAAGTCTCTGACCCCTGTTCCCTGGAAACCTGTCATGATTAAACAAAATGATAATATTCCTCGGAATATGAATTTGCTCCTCCAAGATAAACCATTTTATTTCTATCGTAATAAAATTATGCTCTCTACATAGTCTTCGCATGTTAAATGTTCATAAGACAGCATCGGGCTCAGGTCGTATATTTAAAGAGCGAGGGAAGGAAACGGACATTGGGTAGGATTTATATGACAGGATTCATTCCTTGCATTGACTTATTAACAATAAAATAAAGCGGGCTGGAGAACCCTGTCGACGGTTTATTATTTGGGGTTGGTTGACTTAGGTTCTTCTATCCGATGTAAAGGGGACTAAAATAAAACAGTTTTTGTCATCGAATATTAAGGGTTGTAATTTATTTGCCAAAAAAAACTTATTCTTAGATAAGTGATATTGGAGAAATATGTTTTCAATTATTTTACCACGTTATAAATTAAACAGTTATTATCATTTTTATTATTTGCATGATTCATGATTTAAAGTTCGTGTAATTAATAAAAATGAAGGGAGAACAATAAAACATGTTATGAGAAATATTATACCCAGATTTTTTTTATTTATACATTTTAATTTTTACTATAAAGTCTACAAAGCACTGTACTGCCTTGATGATGTATGCCCGTTTTATGACACATTAATTTCGCTAGAAAAAAAATAAAAATCACATAAAGATTAGTCACAAAAAATTCAATCACACTTAAACAGATGACAAATAAAATACCATAATCACATTTCACCAAAAAAAAACAATTTAAATCAACATTCAATTCACAAATGATGATTGACTGATTTTTAAATACAAAAAGTACTTCCGAATCTATAGAAATAAAAAAATCATGGTAATGCACTTTAATTTATATCATTTTTTATTTACTTACATCATCATTTAAAATCTAAGAACGTACATTTACGTTTTTGTTCACTTCAAAAATACTTTCTTTAACATATGAAAAAGAGCATCATTCTTCAATATTTTTTAGCATACTTGAGCAGTTTTTAAATTACATATGCAATTGAAAAATATAGACTATAAAAGACATACGAAAGGAATTTTTGTCTGGTTGCGATAAAGTCTGCACATAATTAAAAGTGTATGTAATTTTCAAAGGGGCATTCACTGATTTGTAGGTAATAAAAAAAAAGACAGCAATCAATGAAAATGGAACTGCCTTTATGATATATATATTTTTATTGCTCGGCCGCTGCTATGTAATGGTAGTACGCAAGTGCATATTTGATGACCATTATTGCAGTGTTCACGACATCTATTTGATTATCTAATTGTTGTGAATTTTTATGTTTCATTAATGTTTTGCTTTTATATGATTTATAGTTAAGGACAACGTAATAAGTTAAGTAAAACACTGTTTTTTTCACTTAGATAATGGTATAAGTTTAACGGTAATAATTCAAGGGACAATAAAACAGGATATTATGTCCGAGCTGGCACCGCCAGACTAAATGCATCTAACGTTGAAAATTCGGAGTAGGGATGTGGATGGTGGAAGTTAAGAAATGACTTCAACAAGCAGCAGTGAGACCTTGGAAACATGTGTATTTACCAGTTGTTCATCAACAATGCACTGTATTTAATATTTCCAAGGCCTTTCATATATCTTATTAATTTTCGTAATTACTGATTTTTAAGGATTTGGAATAATCGATGAGAAATGAGATTTCTTCGGTGGCAATGACCGAGTTTAGAGTTTACTTCTCAAAAGCTTGCAGTATGATCCATATCTAAGAATAATTCAACCTTTCAACGGAAGGAGCCATTTCCGATTTCTCATAAGCATCTTCCAACGGCAGGAGCTTATGGCGAATAAGTAAGGCTTTATATTGATGAAAGACACCCTCGGTAAGCCTGAAAAGGTGTCTTTCATCAATATAAAGCCTTCAAAAGACTTAACCAGACATGATGTTGGAACCTTGTTGTTTTTTACAAAAGGCTTCGTAACATGATTTATAATTTATTGCAAGTCCAATTTCAATTTTATTTTATTAGATAATAACATTAACAATGAGAGATTGGAGGAAATAAAGGAATGGATGAACAATGAAATATTGGTGCAAGTTGAATAATGCAGCTTACTGGGTAGTACTTTCTTAAATGATCGAAGGGTTAAGAAGTATATCGAACAGCATGCAACGATAGGAAACAAAATCACTGGGGCACTAAAAAAATCTACTAGAACCGAATAGTGTTAAAATCTGCTAAGATGATAATCCACAACAATAGTTGAGTACCAACTTTGATGTAGGGGAGTTAAAGGTGAAATTAGAAAACTACATAAAGTGACAATGTAAAACAGAAAATCTTATTCAGTGATAAGGGAAGAATGTGAATGATGTGTTTAAAGTAAGGCGAAAAAGAACACAAGGAAATTGTATGATGAAAGACTAACAAAACAAATAAACGAGAAGACTTAGTAAAGGAAAAACAAAAAAAAATGTAGTTGCATCAAGTGAATAATATTTTGAAAAAAAAAAAAAGGAAACGTAAGTCAGAGCAATCGTGAGAATTGTATGAGAATGTGTACAAATGTGGAAAAGGCAAAAGATGTATTGTCGAGATAGTAAAATCGGGTGATATGTCCTCTCTGTCTACTCTTACAGGGAGATAACACGATGGCTTATATGTATGAAATAAATACTGATGGAAGTCTTCGCTTTTAAATCTACCCACGATTTGAATGTTCCAAAATCTCGAATCTCAATTTTCCACTTGAGCATGATAAAAATAGTTCACATATTAAACAATTCATCTAAGTCCATGTTAAGAGATAAATATTCCTTCAAGGAGATCTGTTTGGAATATCTCTGAATATCTTTCAGGAATCCACTTAAAATACTTAACCAATTACGTTCCTCAATATTATTTAATGATTTAACAAGCTCTTCGGAGAATTCAATAAACGGACGAGGATAAATATAATAAATTAAAATAATTCTTTCGTTTTTAATTTAATATGTTCAACAGAAAATTAAGTTTAAATTTTGAGCGTCTTGTGTTTCTTTTTATCTTGTCTTAATTAAATAGCATCTCGTTAAAAAACGACAAAAACTTAAAAATATTTTCCGAGAACAAATAACGTGCAAAAAATCTCAGAGTTATTGCTTTTAAAAATACCACTTCAGTAGACTTGTTGTTAAGACATCTTTTTTCTATTCATCTTTTCTATTGAGAGTACAAATTAGTTCGGTCCGTTTCCAAAATATGGCTCTGGCTGTTATGAATGGTTCATAGTGACAGTCGATTTTGGCGGTTTTAGAGAGGTTAGACATCTGCCAATAATATTCAGTTTATATCGCTTTGAGTTTCATGCAAAAACCTTGTTTTGTACAGTGTTGAAAATGTCGAGTTTTGTGTTAAGGTTTTCATTTTCTGCTTTGATTGGAAGAAAAGTGCAGCTGAAGCCCATCAAATGCTTGTCGAAGTTTCTCCAACTGAAAAATCATGTAGGAAATGGTTTCGACGTTTCAAGGATGGAGATTTCAGCGTCGAAGACAAGCCTCGCTCTGGACAGCCAAAAAAATTCGAGGACAAAGAATTAGAGGCATTACTCGAAAAAGATCAGAGTCAAACGCAAGAGGAGCTTGCAGAATCATTGGGAGTGACTCAACAAGCCGTTTCCGTACGATTGAGAGCCATGGGAATGATTCAAAAACAAGGAAATAGGGTGCCTTATGAACTGAAACCGAGAGACGTTGAAAGGCGATTTTTCACTTGCGAGCAGCTGATTCAAAAGAAAAGGTTTTTGCATCGGATTGTAACTGGAGATGAGAAGTGAATATTTTACGACAACCCCAAGAAGAAAAAAATACTACGCTTAGCCCGGTCAATCGTTGCCGTCGACCTCAACATCTACACCAAAACCGAACATACATGGTTCGAAGATCATGCTCTGTATCTGGTGGGACCAAAGGGGTGTTGTTTACTATGAGGTGCTGAAATCTGGCAATTCCATTACGGGCGATCGGTATCAGCTACAATTAATTCGTTTAAGCCGTGCATTACGAGAAAAACGTCCGGAATACGAGCAAAGACATGATAAAGTTATTCTTCTTCATGACAACGCTCGGCCTCATGTTGCAAAAGTTGTAAAAAAATATTTGGAAACGCTCAAATGGGATGTTTTACCGCACTCGCCATATTCCCCGGACATTGTTCCTTCTGATTACTGGTTGTTCCGAAGGATGCAGCACGATTTGGCAGGTCACCGGTTCACTTCTTTCGTAGAAACCGAAAATTGGCTCCAAACTTGGATCGCCTCAAAAGACGAGTCATTTTTTCGAGATGGAATTCGAAAATTGCCTGAGAGATGGGAAAAAGTAGTAGCCAGCGATGAGCAATACTTTAATTGATCTGTTCATTCATTTTGTTTAGAAATAAATGCATTTTTGAACACAAAAAAACGGACCGAACTAATTTGTACACTAATTCTATCCTGGAGGTTTCGGGTTTGATTCTCGTTTTTTATTCAATTTATTTTCGAAGCTTTCGTGTCGAGCTTTTACTTGAACTTTTTTCTGGTGTGTTAAAAGAGATTACCACATGGTAATAAACCCACAAGAATGTATTGTATAGACCGAAAATGTCATGAAGCTTCATATATACTTAAAGAACATATTATAAATAGCGAGTCACGACTAAGTCAAAATATTATAACCTGATTTCAAAAAGTTATTAAGATTCGAGTATTTAATTTAAAACAAATTCAAAAATGATTTAAATTTTATAGACAAGTTTGCATTAGCCAACATGTTTCGTAATAACATAATGGAAGAGGAAGGGGAAGGCATAAGAGGAAGGCACCTGCTCAGGATCTTGTCCGAAAGGCGTGCAAGATGGATCGGTCATATAATACGACAAGAGGGCCTTTTGCATGCCATAATGGAGGGTATGACCGAGGGGACAAACTCTAGGGGACGCCCACGCCGAGAGTACCTGGAGGACCTGTTGGTGGACGTGCGCTGCTCAACATATACAGATTTAAAAAGAGCCGCACAGGACAGGGAGGAATGGAGGAGGAGAGTTGAAATTGCTGCAAACCAGTCTTAGGACTGCAACCACAGAGAGAGAGAGAGGACTCCTCAAGCGCGGTTTACTCGGGATTCGAAACTTCTTTTTATTAAAATTAACAAAAAAATAAAAGTTGTGGTGATGCTATTAGATTAAAAACCCGCAGAAAGCTAACCATGGAAAAACGAACCCTCTCTTATCTTGCCAAAAATATTCAGCGTCTTTCCGATTTTAGCGTGTGTCCTAGTAGGACGTGCTGATGATGATGTTGCTGACATCTCTGTATTCGCTTTAGTCGAATTCTGTGTTCCTTTTCGTTCGGGGTCATCAATTTAGCGGGATGCTTAATTTGATACGTCGTGATGATTTTGATTTGTTTTGTATTTAAAATAAAATACGTCGATTCAGGAATGCGAAAAAGTGAGAGTGAATAATCAATAAATATTAAACAGCGATGAATGGTCAAGTGAATAATAACAAGTGCCCTTTATTCATCGATAAGTAGGTATATATAGAATTTCAGAACGGGGCGCGTGAATGCGTCCGCGGTATATCTTGATCTCACTCCTGTGCGTTCCGAGGTGGTCGCAGACGTTGCCAATGATATAGTGGGTAGAGTATTTACTGCCGAAACGGTGAGACACGCGATGCGTTCTTTTTCTACCGTGGAATGCGATGTAAATATTATTTGCGTGTAAACAGTATTGACGTTCTGGTATGTGATCTTTGTACATATTCAAAGGTTGATTCATCGGTCGTTGACCGTGCATGTTGACAATATTTAGGGAGGTCGGTATTCCCTACACGATCATAGGCTAGCGCTACGCTCAAACCGATATTGTTTATGAACTCTCGCAGTTCACCGTTCTTCTTTTATACGCCATTATATTTACTGCTCACTCTGGAGCCAGTTACAAACAAATGTGGGACTCGCTCCATCATTGGCATGTTTTAAAAATTGACTGAGCAAACTATTAATTTCAAGCCAGTAATAAAATGTGTTTCATTCCTGATTTTTTTTACTTTCCCCCATCTTTTCCTTTCCCTTTGATTAAAGATATCTTACTTTTGTGTTTTATAGCTTAGAAAATAATTTTGCACTGTTGCATTGTCATGCAATAATCTCACGCTCCAGATTTATTTCCTCCGCGCCTTTTTCTGTATATAAATTACGGACAAAATTTACCAGTAATTCAAGTATGTCTCTCATTGAAGACAATCACCAAATATTTTTGACATGATCTTGTTTTGGGCTTGTATCATCAAAGTTATTTGGGCCGTGGTGATCCCGGACGATAACACTTCATCAAGACTTTTTAACATAGGATCATGGCACTAAACCATAGTTTCATACTGCGTGATAATTGACTCAATTATTCCTTTTTTCCCATCCCAGAATATCAATAATTCATTGCAACATTCAACAGTTTGTTCCCTTTGGACAGCACTTAAGAGTTTTGGCATCCATCTTGCGCTCACCTAATTCATGGTTATGATGAGCTCAAAACTTTATGTTATATCTTTTGATTTCTGTCTCGCATCTTGAAGTACTTAATCTTGCACTTATGCAACTGTTTTTGGAGTGTTTTTGCTGATCTGCCTTAAAGAGCGGCATCTTCAACGTAGCAGTAAACAACATCTTTATATCTTGTTTTTTTTTAAAAGATACTTGATAATTACACAATGTTTAATTGTTAACATTTTAGAAGATAACGACCACAATACATCTTCTATCAACTGTTATCAACATACTACTTATGGTAAAGGTATCGACATACTACTGATAATGAAGGTATCGACATACTATTGATGGTGAAGGTATCAACATACTACTGATAATGAAGGTATCGACATACTATTGATGGTGAAGGTATCGACATACTACTGATGGTGAAGGTATCGACATACTACTGATGGTGAAGGTATCGAATTTTATGGGCGTGACCGATATATGTCTACACGTTCTTACTTGTTCAAGTTGGAAACTTTTGGACCTTATTGGTATATTGAGAAAAATAACTTATGGAAATTGCGCTACATAATTTATTATTTGAATAATTAATCACGGAAAAATGAACATGAAGACGATAAATTAAATGAAGATTATTATAAGCTTACATGGAAAATATTTCATTTGCAGAATTCCTAGTTAGTAACACGCCTGCCTTCCAACCCAGACGGATTTTACAGATTAAATTCTCGTTGATACCCATTATGTTTCCTGTTATATTTTTTCTTGATGCTTCTTTACATATTTATAGTTGGTAGGAATATATATTCACGTATTATTTACAACGATAGTTTAATACACAAAGAGAACAACGATTACTCATGCTTCCTTATGAAATAACCCAGTTATGCAAACAAAGTCCATATTCAATATGTATCCTCAATTTATCCGCCATGATACGAGTATGAATTATATATCAACGCAGTAAACTCGACAGGCTTTACTGTATACAACGAAAGTCTTATTAAAGAAATGTCAATGATGACGAAAAATATTATAGAATTTATTATTTTTCAATATGACGTAAAGCTTGTATTTGTATTGCTTCATTTTGTCATGGTTTTGCTGATTCTCTTAATTCTACTTTGCTTATGAGATTGACGCAATCGTCTTTTCCTTTCAGTATCTGCAGGTCTTTTTGCAGCTTTCTTATATTTTTTACACATTACAATGTATTAAGTCTATAATACTTTAAATTAAAAGTTGTCTTGCAGAAATAATAAATAAAAAGATAAAGATTGTATATGTTTATTGATAGCAACATACTTGTAGTATGTTCAATCGCGTGTACAATGAAATATCTAAATCGAGCATGCATCTCAAGATAAATAGCAGAAAACACATTTAAGAGAGAAGCTTTCAAAATTAAATACTTAAATCGTGCATGTATTTCAAGATATATAGCAGAACACACATTTAAGAGAGAAATTTACCTAAATCGTGCATGTATCTCAAGATAAATAGCAGAAAACACAT
This sequence comes from Odontocerum albicorne, assembly GCA_949825065.1. Classification (NCBI taxonomy): domain Eukaryota; kingdom Metazoa; phylum Arthropoda; class Insecta; order Trichoptera; family Odontoceridae; genus Odontocerum; species Odontocerum albicorne. Next base: position 5,319,664 of record OX463844.1, read on the forward strand.
TTAAGAGAGAAGCTATCAAAATTAAATACCTAAATCGTGCATGTATCTCAAGATAAATAGCAGAACACACATTTAAGAGAGAAATCTACCTAAATCGTGCATGTATCTCAAGATAAATAGCAGAAAACACATTTAAGAGAGAAGCTATCAAAATTAAATACCTAAATCGTGCATGTATCTCAAGATAAATAGCAGAACACACATTTAAGAGAGAAATCTACCTAAATCGTGCATGTATCTCAAGATAAATAGCAGAAAACACATTTAAGAGAGAAGCTATCAAAATTAAATATCTAAATCGTGCATGTATCTCAAGATAAATAGCAGAACACATATTTAAGAGAGAAATCTACCTAAATCGTGCATGTATCTCAAGATAAATAGCAGAAAACACATTTATGAGAGAAGCTATCAAAATTCAATACTTAAATCGTGCATGTATCTCAAGATAAATAGCAGAAAACACATTTAAGAGAGAAGCTATCAAAAGGGTTCATCTTATAACACCTCCTAGTCGAGATACACCCCATTTATATAAGGCGAGTCCGGCCGCGAGGACGGCAGATGTTTTTAGTCACATTATTTATCAATATTTTAGCCCACAACCTGAAATAATCAAATACTTACATTTTAAGAGTATTGCAAATAAAATAGCAATATTAATCCGTTTCAGGAATCAAACTGGAAATCTTTGATATTGTAGAATAAAAAAAAACGAAATTCAAAACAATTTATATCTTAGGGAGATTTTTTTTATAAATAACTTATCAATTGTAATTTATTTTATCAAACACTGCTTATTTCACTTTTTATAACGGTATAACCCTACCGGTTTCAAGGTTTTCACCTCATCACCAGGGGAGCACAAACAAGTGTTCGTGCTTCCCTAATGACGAATGACTAGATGGAAATCTAACAGAATGTTAGTTATATTTTCAAGCGACTAAATTATTTTCCAGATTTTTTTGGTGAAGATTATTTTAATGCCACTTTTTATTCATTATTTTGAATTAATTTGTGAGGTACTATTTTGATTTATATACATTTCAGCAAAGTTAGAAGATGGCCTCCTTAGCCTTGTCAGTAAGATGCCTGTCTAGTAACCCGGGGTTACGGGTTCCATTGCTGTTAAAAAAAAAGGATTCCCATACGAATTTGATCTCTTTCATATCTTTCTGCTTTGTTTAAATACTTTGTTTCGTGCCAATAAACCACCAGGTGACACTGTGTACAACACATAAGTGTAATGCAATATAAAATATATGTATTGATAATTTAACCAACCACGTTTGAAAAAGAGCATAGATTTTTTTAATTGTTCAAACGTGACGTAATAATTCATAATTAATAAATAAAAATAAAACAAGATAATTTAACAATAAATAACATTTTTGTTAATGCTCCTCTGATGATGAGATGAAAGCCATGAAACCGGTAAAGTTATACAGTAAATAAAAAGTGGAATAAACACTGTTTGATAAAAACAAATTACAATGTCTTTAAACCTCCACAATATTAATGACTTAACTATAAATAATATATAAACAATTAACATAGCAAGTTTATAATACATTGATCAATAAGTCACGGGACTAACGAACAGATGGCGCTTATAATAACAAATCTATACCATTCTCAATTAGTACCAGCCTTTAGAAGTTACGTGTCAAACTTTCATGACATTCCAACTATGTGTCATTGAGTTACAGTGGTTTTAGTGACGCTACTTTTGCTTTTTTCAAAACAATAGAAAAAACCGAATTTCGTGTGTTGATAAAACATTGCTTTTTAATGGGAAAAAATACCGTTCAAACTCAGCGATGGCTTGAAAAGCGTTATCCGGGCTCTGCTCCGTCGAAAACAACCATTTGTCGGTGGTAGGCTGATTTCAAACGCGGTCGTACAGACACAAATGATGCTAAACGCTCTGGTCGTCCAAATGAAGCTGTTACACCAGAAAACATTAAAAAAAAACTCAAAATCGTGATGAAAAATTGCAAAATAAAAATGCGTGAAATAGCTGACATCCGGAAGATATAATTTGGTAGTGTTTACACTATTTTGCATGAACATTTGGTCACGAAAAAGATTTTTTCGAAATGGGTGCAGCGTTTGCTCTCAATGGAACAGAAACAACAACGCATCGAAGATTCATCGCGCTGTTTGGCACTCTTTACGCAAAATAAACAGGAGTTTTTGCATTTGTATGTGACAATGGATAAATCTTGGATCCACCACTATACTCGGGAATCAAATCGGCAGTCAGCTGAGTGGAGAGCAGCCGGTGAAAGTCGTCCGAAGCCACCAAAAACTCAACAGTCGGCTGGGAAGGCTATGGCCTCCGTATTTTGGGATGCGCATGGTATAATATTCATCGATCACCTTGAAAAGGGAAAAACCATCAATAGTGAATATTAAATAGCGTTATTGGAGCGTTTGAATGCAGAAATTGCAAAAAAACGGCCCCATGTGAAGAAGAAAAAAGTTCTCTTTTATCAGGACAATGCACTGTGTCACAAGTCGATGGTAACGATGGCCAAATTGCATGAGTTAAATTTCGTATTGCTTCCGCACCCACCGTATTCTCCAGATTTAACCCCCAGCGACTATTGGCTGTTCGCAGATCTCAAAAAGATGCACCAGAGTAAGAGATTTGGTTCCAATGAAAAAGTGATTGCCGAAACTAACGCCTATTTTGAAACTAAAGATAAATCGTTCTACACGGCTGGCATATAAAAGTTAGGAAAGCGTTGGAATGAATGTAACCGCTCTCGATGGAGACTATGTTGATGAATAAAGAAGAATTTTGGCAAACAAATGTTGTTTTAGTAGTTAGTCCCGGGACTTATTGATCTATGTGTTATGTTGAGTGAGAGTGATATGTGAATCTAAAATAATTGAGTATTTATAATTCAGTATTTATTATTGAGTATTTATAATTGAGTATTTATATTTGAGTATTTATAATTGAATGTTATAAAAATCAAGCATACTTTATTATTTTAATATTTATATATTTTTGTTCAATGTAAAGCCCCATCTTATCTCATCGAAAATATTCAGCATCTTTCAGATCTTGATCTAACGCTACGCTCTAACAGAGATAGTTTATTGGCCTTCCCAGCTCAACGCTCTTTTATTAAGCCGCCCTTGACTGTAAATGCAGCGAGACAGTAGAACTAGCTACAAAACCAATATTTAACTCGCCGACCGACTTTAGCTTGCTTTAAGAAGCAACCGGAAATACTCTTAATTGCAAGTCAGCAATGTAACGTGTTTATTTCTTTACAGTACATTACCCGGCGGTAAGTAATACACATGGTTTTGTAGAGCGTTGTCTCTGTCGCATCATGCGCTAACAGTCCGGTACGCGACGACGTGACGGAACACATGTATGAATGACAGAGACGACGCTCTACAAAGCCGAAGTTAGCCAATTATGGCTGACAGTCTCTTTTTTAGCCCCATGTGTATTACTTACCGCCGAGTACTGTACAAATATGTTGAGGAATACCAATGATGGTGTGGTAAGATTTAGTTATGATATTTTAAAAGAAGGAAATGAAAGAAATCATAGAAATTGTAGGAACTATAGGAAGGGTATGGGTGTGGAAGAGACGAAATATGTGTGTTGAGAAATACTCTTAATTGCAAGCGGAACACATGTATGAATGACAGAGACGACGCTCTAGAAAGCCGAAGTTAGCCAATTATGGCCGACAGTCTCTTTTTTAGCCCCATGTGTATTACTTACCGCCGAGTACTGTACAAATATGTTGAGGAATACCAATGAAGGTGTGGTAAGATTAAGTTTTGATATTTTAAAAGAAGGAAATTAAAGAAGTCATAGAAATTGTAGGAACTATAGGAGGGGTATGGGTGTGGAAGAGACGAAATATGTGTGTTGAGATACGAAAGTCTGGTGATCTATCCTCTCTGACTCCTCCAGCAGAAAAAACAGCGTGATGGTTTGTATGTATGAAAGTTTTATCTCGAGAATATAGAATGCAAATCTTTCATCTTTGTTTAGTTTCTCATATTCTTTGACTATCTATGTGGTAGCCCTCGACATATCCTAATTGATGATATTATCTCTTGAAAGACATAACCGGGTGACCATATTGTTTGCATAATTGAGCTTTCAGCTTAAGAACTATGGAAGTAAGAAAGTAACTCGCAGTTCACCATCGTGCATGTTGGGAATACTACCACACGTGCGAGTATTATTACAATGCTAACTCTTCAACCAGACTAGGGCAAGTACCCGGCGGTAAGTAATACACATAGGGCTTAAGAAAGAGACTGTCGGCCATAATCGGCTAGCTTCGGCTTTGTAGAGCGTCGTATTTGTCATTCATACACGTGTTCCGTCGCGATTTGTCAGTCGTTGTCAAGCAACAAAGACGACGCGGTACAAAGTCGAAATTAGCCGATTATTTCCGACAGTCTCTTTATTAAGCCCGATGTATATTACTTACCACCGGGTACTGTACTTTTTTTCATTTTTTTTTTAAATTCATCGGAAATGGAACCAAAACCTACAAAAAAAAAAGAGCAGTGCTTTATCAATTAGTCCATGAAAGTCATCAAATTATTTTCTCATAATAATATTTTTTGTTAAGTAGAGAATTAGTAATCTTTCAGAAATTTTGACTATGTGGAACTTTATATAAGAATATTTAACAATAAATGAATTTGTTATTCCACTAATTATATTGATCCCCGCTTCATGTGTTTGTACCTTCTACCCTGATGCTCTCTATAGTTGAAATCTCCAAAGCAATTGGTTGTTAAATATTCCAAGGAATTATTAAATTGCAATACAAAAAATACACCACAAGACTTGAATTTTATTGAAAAGTATACTACAACATTTGCTAAAACGTTTCTATTAAAGATATGTATTGGATGTTAACATAAGTGGTGTCCGTTTTTTTTTTCAAATGAAGAGAACAAGAGGACACAACAAGAAAAAAAAGAACAAATTTGTCAATAATGTATTCTCCTTTGTTATTTACAACTTCTTGCCAACGTTCTACAAGTTTTTCAATGCCTGTGCGATAAAAACCATCCGGTCTTGACTCAAGGAATTCGTCCAACCATGTCCGCAATTCAGCATCATTATTGAAGGAAACGCCGCGCAAATTGTTCGAAAGTGACTGGAAAAGGTCGAAATCCGACGGTGCGAGGTCTGGAAAATATGGAAGGTGCGGCAGGGCTTCCCAACCAAGTTTTTGAATGGCATTTTTCGTAATGTTGGCGATATGAGGGCGGGCGTTATCGTGTCGCAGAATAACGCCATATTGCCGATCCGGCCTTTTTTGTTGAATTTCAGTGTTGAGCCGCTGCATTTGCAGAATATATAGCTTCGCGTTGACTGTCTGATTGCGTTCAAGTATCTCGTAGTGGATGACGCCTTGCCAATTCCACCAGATGCAAATCATCGTCTTGCGCGGATGTAAACCATGTTTCGCTCTGGGCGTTGCTTGTTGACCATAACTCACCCATTCTATCCGTTTATTCATTCACATAAAGACACCATTTTTCATCACAAGTAATGATGCGGTAAAAGAACCTTTGCTTGTGGCCATGCGTAGCTCGATGATGCGCGAGCAAACCAGCAGAAATTGACGACCGTTGATTTTTGTTGTTTTCACTCAAAACATTTGGAACCCAAGCGCCGAACTTCTAGACTTTTCTTATTGATTTAAGATGGCGGTATACAGTCATGTGACTACAATTCATCTGCTCAGCCAATTCTACGGTGGTTTGAAGAGGATCTTCATGAATAATATGGTTTAAGCGGTCCTCATCGAAGTCCACTGGTCGTCCGGAACGCTCCATGTCTTTCAGATTGAAATTACCGTCTTTGAAACGCAGCTGTCCTTTCATTCATAGCATCTTCACCGTACACCTCGCAAATATCGCGAGCAGCTTTGGCAGCTTTATTCTCTCGATTGAATGCGAACAGAAGGAGGTGTCGAAAATGCTCACTTTCGTCTACTTGACATTCAATTTTGAAGGCTTGTAATCAAATCAAATAATACGTGTAACGTAAAAGCAAACAAAATATCTTGTAGAGCAGAAAATTTTCTTACGAATGACGTATAAGTTATACCATTTTGTTTTACTTTTGGTGCTCATTTTTAAATTTGGAAAAAAATGGACACAACTTATGTTAACACCTAATATGTTTTCAGGTTCAAGGAAGCTGGGCGGGACAGGAGTTTTATCATTTTAAATTAAGAAAAAAACTTTCATAATATAACAACAAAAAATCGTCCTCAACCCCTTTAAGATTTCGATTTTAAAACAAATCGTGATTTTCATACGTATTTAAAAATTTACTCAAGCATCTCATTACATTACTCTCGAGTCAATCTCATTCACCGTCATTTGGTCCCGTCACATCGTCTTAGTGTCTCGTCTACCAATATTGTCACTTTTTAACGAGAAAAGGTGAAAGAAAAGAAAACGCGAAGTAGCAACACATAACATCAGTTAGATTACTCGTGGGATTTAAAAAAGAAGATGAAAAAAATGTGAAAATCGAAAAGCGGACTCCATTGAACAGATACGAAATAAATAATTTATTTTCTTTGTACCTTCTCGAGGGATAAATATTTAATCACAGAACCGGGTAGGTTATATGCATCGTATCCTACCGATATTGGCGGGTGAATTATTGAATATATTTATTCCGAAAGGATATCCGAATGCATAGAGTAACGAAACGTCCTCGTTTCAGAAGAGCAGTGTCCTTGCAAAGGGTCGAGTGACCGAGATTATAAGTAAATGTCAAGGATACATCTAGTTTACTTCATTAAAATTGTCAGAAAGTATATGTTGAATATAAGATGTTCATCTCGTTTTGTTTTATCTTCTCAAATTGACCACCTACGCGGTCTACAAGTTTAAAATGTTTTTCAAAGTTTCTGCTGTCTTGAGATGGCTTAAAAAAAGGGTGACGTTTTGACGACGTTTCAGTCTTCATCCTTAAAGTCAGGTTAAAAAGATTTAGGTTAACTGTTTGTTTTTTGCAAATCCATAAGTACACTTACTAGCAGGTTATGTAGTATAAAATAAATTATATTATATAGTATATTAAAATCGGCTCAATCATATATTCAACCTTCTTGATTTTTGTATTAGTTCGTATTTTGATCGAATATAAAGTAAAGGTAATTCATGATTTGAACACAATCTACGATATTTTTTTTTATCTCCTACAATTAAAAAAAAATAAAACGCGGAACAATTTTGTTGTTAACAGTTAAGTACGTTATCGTTTTGTTAATAAAAAAATTCTACGCAAACTCTACATCGCAAATTCATCTATTCTTTGTTACGCGGCAATTGCGTGGGTTTAACCCTTCTATTACCAGCGGTGATTTTTTCACATATTTTTCTTTTGTAATATCAAGGTTTTTTCAAGAAAATCCCTTTCTCAGTGTTTCTTGCTCAATCTTTAATACGACTTTGTGTCTGAGCTGAGTTTCTTGCTCAATCTTTAATACGACTATGTGTCTGAGCTGAGTTTGTTGCTCAATCTTTAATACGACATATGTGTCTGAGCTGAGTTTCTTGCTCAATCTTCAATACGACTATGTGTCTGAGCTGAGTTTCTTGCTCAATCTTTAATACGACTATGTGTTTGAGCTGAGTTTCTTGCTCAATCTTTTATACGACTATGTGTCTGAGCTGAGTTTCTTGCTCAATCTTTACTACGACTATGTGTCTGAGCTGAGTTTCTTGCTCAATCTTTAATACGACATATGTGTCTGAGCTGAGTTACACGAAGAATAGATAATAAAGGGATCATAAAATAAGATTCCCCAACCTGACGAAAAGTTAAAAACAATATATCTCAATCAACCGCTATTTTATAAAATTTTGTTTATAATGTTAAATTACATTTTTTTGTATACAGTAAAACCAAGAGAGCTTATTACCATATGACGATATCTATCAACTAACCAGAATTATATTAAACACGCCTTACATGAACACCCAACTGGGTTTCATTTTATCTCTGTATCAACGAAAATAAGATCCGCAACTCCCAGGCTGAAAGACAGGCCACAAAGGTTGTATATGTAATATATACACCATTTCAAAATTAATAGTGCAACATCAATTAATATCAATACATGAGACATTGCAGTTCAATGTTGATTTCATTTTCATAAAATTTCCTTCCCTATATTCGGTACAAATTAAACATCAATTAATGTTATTGAACATTTTTGCTCAATTCATCTCCAGCTATACTCCTATATCAAAAAAGGTCAACTCCACTAGAACCAATCAGATCGCGGTAATATATTCCATATCAATGTCAGCATGCAAATTTGTCATCGAGGGTTTAAAGTTTTAAACGTTTTATGAAAAATTTCTTAATTATTCAAAAAATATATACACTCAATGCAGTATTTTTTTATTAAGCTAGGAAAAAACTTCGACAGCTCCCGATTTCAAAACAGTTCAACTCAAAAAAGTGAAGCCTAATCCGTTTAACAGCTTTATATTTAATACAAAACAATTAAAAGATGTAGTTTTAATTTATTTAAAAAAAATAGGAACCCATGTTGTAGTACTTGAAATAATTTTTTAATTACTTTTACCATCAGTGCTTATCTAATAATTCAACACTTTTACTTTCTTGTGTTTTTATGTTTAACCTTTCCTTCCCTGTGTTGGGTATCTTCTACACGTTGCTTCTAATAACCATCAATATCTCTATAAATATAATAAATACAAGGTTAAGATTTTAGGTATTCCTCCATAATATATTGACGCATTGATTTAAAAAATAATATTAATAATAATCAGAATTTATCGACTACATCGTAGGTTTTTTGTGAAGATCGGAAACAAATTCACATTTAAACGCTGTGAGTGCCTCGACCTTCTGTCTTGACGATAGGTGAAGAGTATGCGGGAAGCGCGACACTATATTCGCATCTCACTCTTGCATACTTCACTGAATTGCGAGAAGCTCAATTGTCTCAATCATCGCAAGCGTAAGCCACGCCGAGAGTAAGCCACTACCGCTCCGCGCCGCAGTAGCTTTTGGGCTTGCAATCAGATTAGACCTACGCCCGTTCCGTGAGCGTCGCCAGATGGTTTTTTAATGTTTTCAGCAAATAAATCTCAATTATTATAATTTTTAACTTCAATTATAATTAATTAAGGGGATTATCTATGAATGTTCTTATTTTTCCGATTTAAAATCGCTTATTTTTGATCGCGTACTCACTACCCAACGCCGGAGCGCGCGTTTCAATTTTATCACCGTAAGGGAAGGGTTAAGATCACAAAACTGTGATAAATGACATTTATTTTATTATTTTTTATTTATTTTACACATGATAAGAAATATACATAATTTCTGAAAAAACAACAAGTAGTTTAATTTGGACACACAATTTTAATGGATCTGGATTGGTTGCCTTTCATTTGTCGTGTCCCCAGTAAACTAGGCTTTTGTCTGTATCTCACTAAGGATTTATAGCGTGAAAAAATAAATCGATACTTCTTTCCGATTTTTGATTAAATAAAACCCCGTTGCACATTCTCATCAACCTGACAAACAGTGAAACTCAATTACATCTTGAGTAAGTTCATAGTTATAGCACATAAATATGATACGTTCTTAAGATGCAAATTTGAATATAGTTTTATACTTTGACAAATGCTTGTATCACTTTTAGTAAGCAATCCACTCAAGCTATGATTTTTAATAGGCAATCCACTCAAACTTTGAGGATTTGTGTCACCAAATTAAAGACATTTTGATATAATACGAGTTAATATAATAAAAGTAATTTAAAACATTACAATTCTACATTATTCAAAGTTTCAACTGATTAAGCTTCAAAAACTTAACAATTGATCTATAAATGGAAAAGTTCCTCGAAGAAAGAAGGAACGCAACATTCACTTGATGCGCCAAAGATATGGCTTTTAGTAAATCAAATCTATGTTATCTCGCAAAGGACAACCGAAAAATACATGGTCTATAGTTTCATAATTCACCACACTCGCAGCTAGGATTCAGCACAATACCATTAAATAAAAAAATAAATATACTACTGGTAAATTGAGCGATTATTAAGTAATAATTTTGAAGTGTTTATATTATATTTAAATAATACATTTTATGTAAATTGAAAAAAAAAATTTGAAGATTGTTTTCATTTGGAAAGCACAATAAAAATGTCATATTTCATTCGTCTTTTAATTTTATTTTATTTTATTTATTATTACACATGACAAGAAATATACACAATTTGAGAAAAAAACAACAGGTAATTTGATTTGGACATATAATTTTAATGGATCTGGGTTTGTTGCCTTTCATTTGTCGTATCCCCAGTAAACTAGGCTTTTGCCTGTATCTCACTGAGGATATTTAGCATGAAAAAATAAATCGATACTTCTTTCCGATTTTTGATAACACAAAAAACCCCGTTGCACGCTCTCATCAACCTGACAAACAGTGACACTTAACTACAACTGGAAACATCTTGCGAAACTCAACTCCTCACACATTATCGCTCCAGAAAGACCAAAAATATTCATCCCACAATATACTGCACACAATCATAAGAACAAAAATCAAAACAAACTCAAAAACAAAAAAAAAAAACAAAAACAAAGAAAAACACACAGAAACACAAATACAAAAACAACCAAAATTAAAACAACAATAAGAGACCCACACTCACGAGCTCACATAAATCCTTTCCACTCGTCATTCATCCTGAAAGCCCAAGTACTCAAAATCCTGTCGCAATAACAACCACGCTCCGATCGACTGTCTAAATGGTTTTCCTACCTTTACTTTTATTGAAGTCGGCACGCCATTGTATGTAATGGGAGCCAAATAAGCATATTGCCTTTGGGCAAAAGAGGTTTTTACTCTAGGGATGGTGAACATTTCATTAGTTGCCATGCGTGTCATGTGTGTCTGCTGAGTTTGCATCTTCCCCTCCTCTCGATGGTAGTGCCAGAGAATGGATTTGAGATGTAAATTGGCTATGTTCAGGACCTGATACTCTCTGAAAAGCTCCGCCGTGGGATACCGAGCAGGAAGTTTATTGATTATTTTCACAATCAATTTTTGGGAAACCTGTAATATGTGTTTTTGGGTTAAGGTGCATCCCCCCCAAACTGATATACCGTAAGAAAGTGCTGACTGACATAAGGCGAAGTATATACTTTTAAGAATATTTTCACTGAGCACATTTCGAATCATACGGAATATGTATCCTAGTTTTCTGATTTTTGCGCTCAAAGTGTTAATATGAACCTCCCAACGAAGGAACTGGTCAACATAAACTCCAAGGTACTTTATACTATCAACCCTTTCCAAGGAAACACAACTACAGTCAGACATGGGTGAGCAAGTGTGTAGTGTTATGTATTTATTTGTAGGTGCTTGAGTTCTTGTAGATATGCTAAATGTGATGTATTTAGTTTTTTGGGAATTTAGAGTCAATAAATTTGAGTCCATCCATTCTTTAACTACACGCAATTCTTCGTTAGCCTTTAAGAATACATCATCCCATGTTCGGCCCTCGAATAGAAGAACCGTGTCGTCCGCAAAAGTAATAATCTTACCCCTGAGAGAAAGATTACATAACTGATTGACATATATCAGGAACAATATAGGTCCCAGAACACTACCTTGAGGTACTCCGAATCTTACAAAAATTTGAATGTTTAATTTTGTTCATATTAAGAAAACTGTTTTATTTTATATAATATTATATTTTTTTTATGTTATATAAATAAATATTTTTGTTCAAGTTTTAATCCTACGTTATGTTGAAAATAAACACCACCAATATTACATTATTAGGTATTCCGTTGCTGTCAAAATAGTGCGCGAATCTTTCGAATTTAATTAACTTTAAAAATCAAAACCAATTTACATCACAAATGTTTTCTAATTGCAAAACAACTTTTACCTCTGGAGTTAAAATTATTGTACAAATAAAATAACAACGTAATATTATAAAGTAATATTAACGAATAGAATTTTAAAAAAAATGTTTTAACAAGCTGCTATGTAAAAAAATATCGATTTTTCCATTTGACATCCGAAGAGTTAGCCTAATTTGAACTACAACTGATACATGCATAACTTATGAGAATTTTTAGTTAAATTATTTTTTTATACTAAAATACCTCCACAGACTAGTTTACAAAACGCTTGTCATCAATCTGAAAGCTTTGAATTTAGTTACCGATGATATCCAAGAAAAAAAAAAATCAAAAGTAAAAGCGGAAAAAATACTCACACGTACAAGATATGTGCAAGTATTGTCTTTTCACGTGTGGTAAAAGTATTGACAAAACGTACGACGAAGAACTGTGATTCCGTGAAAACTCCAATGATTCCAAAACCCGGAGGCTATATTAACGGAGCGTATGTTAAAGACTATGGTGTCTATCGGTCACGCTCTTTTCTGTGACCACGTCGCTAATTTTATTATAAAATGAAGTGCGTACTTTTTATTACACAACTTTCATAAACAGTTAAATCAGGCTGCAAATAGGACCTAAGGTATTACATCAAATCTGTCTGAGAAGATTAAGAGGAAAGAGGGAACGATTTTTCAATAGGTACACGTGTATTTTTCCTCTTCCACGTCCATACATCTTATAAAATTTGTTGGATTTTTTTATATATTGTAAGAAAATCGTTGTAATTTGGTTTTAAATCTACAACCAAGTGGATTTATGGCCAAATACTATAGTGACCTTTACGTACCCATCAAAACCACGATTTTTATGATATTATAAATTAAAACCCAAATTAAACATTAATGAAAACCAGTTGATGGCCGCGGTCTAACGGTAAGCATTGTCGCCCAACATATTCTTATAAGTACACGCATAACTATAGTATTTATTCAGTTTCTCTGTCATACATCGAAATCGGTAATTACCTATTATGATTTTGGTCTATCGCGTTAACAGACAAAAGTAATTGTCACATTTTTCTGATAGAAAATAACAGAGATCGCAAAGCCTTACCATTCCCATTGACTATGTCTTATTCCAAGCATGTTGTCCCGGACAAACTAGCACAAGTTGTGTGTCCTGTATATTACCACAATCACATCGAATGCTAATTTGGTTCAAGAATCCCTGTTCAGCATGTCCACTTCGCATCTGGCCACTCCTACTCAGAGTCTTTCAGAGCTCTCCAAATACCATATTTTCCTAAGCATCTATCCAGTCATCGAATATAATTATACGACAAGGAGTCAAAACAAAACTGCTTCATAAATTCACTAATCTCTGAAAATATCAGAAATTCAGTGATTGTCAACTCTTCGAACGAACTTCGAAATATAAAAAAAAGAATGGCAAAGAAAGCATTGAAAATGTTTCAAATTATTATTTATTTATTTTTTATTTAAGTAAGTCTGGCAGATTTATTGCTTTAAAGCAATTTGTCCCAATACACCAGCTTATATTTTTAAATTATTATTAGTATTCATGACCCTGTCTTGAACGAAGCATATAAAAACAATATTTGAGAAAAACTTACAAAAATAAAAGATTAATATCAACGAAATAAGGAGTAGGGTGGGAACTCTTTGGGAGTTAAGGACGAGAAATCTTTCGAGATGAATATTTTTATTTTATTTATTCTTATGTGAACATCGTATATCTGACGAGCGTATTACTCAACAGCAAGTTCTTCTTACCAACCAGTTTATTTCGGACACGTTAAGTATTTTTTATCCATAATAGAATTTACAAAAAAAAGTAAGAAAATTTAAGCAGGTAAAAAATACTAATCTAAATAATTATGGTCGAACTAGAAGAAAAAAATTGGTTAAAGGATAAGTAAGGAAGAACAAAGGAAAATAAGTATTAAAGGATATTCTGAGTGAGGTTAGTATTTTTTAAGTCAATGTTGAATGAATGTAAATGAGAAGTAATAATTTTGTAGTTTATTTTAAATATCAATCAGGATGAGCACATGTAATTGAGAAAGGAAGGTCGTTCCAAAGTCAAGCCAAATGAACCGCAAATGATTATGTGTAGACCAATAGGCTATCCCTCGGAATCGAGTATTATTTTTAGCCATCCTGTGGATGGAAGACGCTCATGCGTGTATTGTGTGTATGCGGTTGCACTTCAGCGAGTACACATTCTTAACAGATCAAACCCAAAACTCCGATTATGAGAAAATTAAACTTTCAAGACGAGCAGTAGATTTAATCTATTCCAGTCTTTAGTTAAGCAGTTTTATACAGGACTTCTTTATGTTGCTTAAAAGCACAAGAAGAATCAAAGATAAGCTACATACAAGGCTTTATACAGGGATTCTTTATGTTGTTTAATATCACAAGAAGAACCAAAGATAAGCTACATACAAACATAAATTCAAGACGAGCAATAGATTTAATATATTCCAGTCTTTAGTTAAACAGTTTTATACAGGGCTTCTTTATGTTGTTTAATAGCACAAGAAGAACCAAAGATAAGCTACATACAGAGCTTTATACAGGGCTTCTTTATGTTTAATAGCACAAGAAGAACCAAAGATAAGCTACATACAAACATAAATTCAAGACGAGCAATAGATTTAATATATTCCAGTCTTTAGTTAAGCAGTTTTATACAGGGCTTCTTTATGTTGTTTAATAGCACAAGAAGAACCAAAGATAAGCTACATACAAACATAAATTCAAGACGAGCAATAGATTTAATATATTCCAGTCTTTAGTTAAGCAGTTTTATACAGGGCTTCTTTATGTTGTTTAATAGCACAAGAAGAACCAAAGATAAGCTACATACAGGGCTTTATACAGGGCTTCTTTATGTTGTTTAATAGCACAAGAAGAACCAAAGATAAGCTACATAAAAACATAAATTCTGATGGGAAATGGTTTGTTTAACACATTTATGGTTATTTGGAAGAGATTGCGATAAGTACGCACTTTACTTGAACAATAGAACAATGATGTCCACTGCTCAGTAAGACACAATCCGAAAGTAGTATGTTCGATTTCAATTCTTACTAAATTATATAAAAAGTTTACAGCCTGGTTTTCATTTCGATCGAGAATAAATCCCTCGTGATCAAGTATAAAAACGCCTGAACGTGTTAAATTTTGTGATTGTTCATACTGTTGTACTTCAGTGATCACACTTTTTTTTTTATTAAATCCAAAATTCCAATGGCAAGGAGATTAAACTTCCAAGACTTCATCGATCACAGTGAAACAAATTCGAAAGTGAATTCATAAGGAATCGAACACAGGGCGCCCGCTTCCTTAGCGTGAATGCTTACCATTAGACTATGACTGCACGGCTGAATGTGTGATGCGTTACTATATAGCAGCCTTAGGTAAATTACGAACCACGAGCCAAATTCAGTTCGATTCATATTTCAATATAGTTTACAAAGTAATATATAGCAGCCTTAGGCAAATTACGGACCACGAGCCAAATTAAGCTCGCTTCATATTTCAATGTAGTCCACAAAGTAATATATATTATTTTGGTTTTGTTTGTATTATTTTATTCCTTTATATTTAATTATAACTTGTGTATTCCGAAAAGTCGTAAGCTTTGAGTCGCATTATAAAAGTGAATGTGTGAATACAGCTTGCGTGACTAATGTAGACGTATATGATACATAGCCGTCTTAAAGCAACGAATTTGTAAATACAAAAGCCATACTATCCAAAATCCCATCACCCTTACCTCTGCGTTCACACTTTTTTATTTTTGTCAAATCATTTTCTTTTTTATGATTATTTATTTGTGTTACAAAGAGCTCGTTCTTAAATTAAGATTCTCAATATAGGAAAAAAGGAACTGGAATGGCAAAAAATGAGATGTCAAAGCTGGAAAAGATATGGTTGAGCAAAATTTAAGTATAAGTCTCTCGTCTTCGCAATATTCACGTATAGCGCGGAGACTTGGATTCTGATAGCAAGCGAGAGACGTAGAATAGATGCATTTGAAATGTGTTGATGGAGAAGGTTATTACAAATTCCGATTACGAACCAACGCCTCCATTCTCGAGGAATTGAGAATCAACGACAGATTGTCGACAATGTGCCTCCGATTCTTTGAGCATATTGCTCGTGGCCAAAGAGACAGTTTGGAGAGGTTTTCAATTACTGAAGACGTGGAAAGATGAAGAATCCCAATGAGTTGGACTTATCAAGTGAGAGACGCAACTGGACTACCCTTAACAACTACCCTTCGAGCCGCGGAGTGCAAGGATGGATGGATAGGAGTCGTCAGAGGCTATTGTAGGATACCTACCTAGTAAATAAATAATTGTAAAAATAATAAGTGAATTGTTAAACACAATTAAATTAAATTTATTATTGTCAGATAGTAAACATACAGGGCCAATGACCGATGAAGAATTCAAGGATTGTCACACGCTATGAACAACAACAATATTTACTATTAACAGTGTCTGCGAATTGGCTAGCCATCTCCAAATACAAATAATTAACCTACCGCCAATTCATGCGCTAGAGCAAGGCAGATATGTATCGCGAATGTATTCACTCATTGGTATAAATTGTCCGCGCGCCGAGAAATAAACATATTATTATTGTCATTCATTCAACTGTCAAAACTCGTTATTTATTTTACCCGCTGTCCACTTATCGTTTTATATCCGCATTCCTGAGTCTATATTCATTGAATACAAATCAAGATCATCATGACTTATAGGGATAAGCAATCCGCTATATTGATGACTCTGAACGAGAAGTAACGCAGATCGACTAAAACGAAGATAGCGATGTCGATATCAAAATCATCAGCACGTTCTAATAGGACACACGCTACATTGATAACGACCATCGTTACACTATCATGAAGTCACGATACAGTAATTAATTACACGACAGGATGGATGTGGCCCTTCAAGTAAAATATTAACCTAAGCTTGGTATATAAATTCTCCAGAACGAAGGGAATATCCATACTCTGAAAGAAAAAGTTTTTTTTTCCAATTATTTGAGTTAGTCAACATAGACGCTTTGAGGGTTAAGACAAAAAAAGCATCGTCTGCTGTAAAATAATCTGAATGAAAAATTTTATACTACTCGTGTGTGCGTGCTGTGGCGGCAGATCGATATTTTTTTTTACTTTCACATAAGCCGTTCGTGTTCATGTCTTGAGGACAAGTCATGAATATTGATTAAATGGTAATAACGTTGTATAAAGCATTATTTATACAGTAAAATAAACCAATCTCCTACAAATATATTTAATGTCAATATATTACAAATGATGAAAGAAACTTATCCAGAAATATGCACGCAAACTTTGAAAGGGAAATGAAGTATATACATTGAATAAAATTATAGGGTATGTTTTCAAGAGAGTAATGATTCTGAATACGTCTTTCGTATGACAACCTCCGTAGTAAGATGCCTATCTACCAACCAGTAAGTTATGGATTCGATTGCCGTTGGTACTCAATTATTTTTTTCAAGAATGGTTTCAGTCTGGTTTTCTCTAAAAACTTCTTCGACATCTTTCTGGTTGACTGGAAGAGATGTGAGAAACCTGTTTTCCAGTGTAATTGTGATGGGTGTGATTCTCGTTGGTACCCATTTTTTTGTTAAAACACGTACATGTATGATCTTCACATATAAAACTTTCAAGTATGATCTTCACATGAATGAAATCTAAGTAGAATCTTCACATAAAAAACGTACAAGTATGATCTTCACATGAAAAACGTCCAAGTATGATCTTTGCATAAAGCTTGTTGAACATTTTTTTTTAATTATTTAAAGAGATTGTCAAATAGCAATAATCGTATGACCTCAATTATTTACTTGATATTACTAACCTTGGGGTTGTTGGATCGATTCCTGTTAGTATAATTTATTTATTTCTTTAAATCTGGTTTCACTTAAGGCCTTGTTAGCGTATTTGTGATTGATAGGAAAAAAAAACAAATAGCAATAAATCCTGACAGTTGAGTATATGTATGTTAATAGCAAAAGAGAAATACTATGTGATACAATTATACTCATCAACGTATCCAAATTGACAATTCTGTGTGGTAAAAAGTGTGTGGTTTAACTCAGAACAGGTTGATGAGTTCTGTAATCAGGGCAGTATGTGTTCGTGTGATGGACGAGTTGAATATGACATTGAAAGAAAGGTAGCGACAGGGGACAAGGTTAACGGAGAACTTAATGTTATATACAAAAAATGCGCAATATCAACAGAAAAAATGACAATACATTAAAGTGTGTTGGTGCCCACCTTGAAGTATCGTAGTGAGACTTGGGCATGTAAGAAGAAGGATAAGAGTTAGATTAATGCTATGGAGATGCGTGCACCAAAATAAATTTGTTAAGTGTCAATGTTTGACAGAATGTAAAATGAAGACATCAAAAATGAAATTATAATAAAATGGATGTTTTAAATAAGACGAAGAAAGGAGCACGACGAAATGTATAAATGTGGAGAAGGTGAACGTTATACGCATGGATATATTTTCTCTCTGTCTACCTCACAAGGGGCATTACGTGATAATATGTGTATGACGTTTTGATTGTTTTTTTATTTTTAAATATTGAGAACCATTATACGAGTATATTCTTTATGTAGTTTTGAAATGTTTTTTTTATATTTGTACAAAAGCTCTCAATGAAATATGTTTGGCAACGATTTATCAAAAAATTTATTTGGCAAGCAAATAAAACTCATGATTAATTGTACAAATATTAAACCGCAAATTTTCAATTTATTTGTGAGGGTGATTTTTAAATTTTGTTTTATGACAGTGTTTAAGCGATTAGATTGAATTTTGTTGTTTTTTTCTTAAAAGAAAAGATATGACCGAAGTCATAATTATCTTACAATCCCAAGTGCTAGAAGGAAAATGCCTGTGCTGTTCGAAGTGTGCAAAGTATAAAACAATAAATCATTGTGCATGAGGAGATGAATGTAGAGGAAGTGAGGGAAGATGAATGAATAAAAATATTTACCACGTTAAGCATTCGGTTCAATATTGTATAATATTTTCGTTGAATACAGAATAACCTGACGGGTTTATTGCCATGTGGCAGTATATTCCAACCAACTGATAGTTCATTCCTCGTGATTGAGTTTGATTGTTAGCTACCCTGTGAATGTAAGATGCCGGGGTGTGAATTCGTGGTCAAACTGTAACACCTTAACAAGCACACACTCTTAACCAATTTAACTCAAAGTTCCGATAGCAAGGATATACAACACATATGGCGATATTGAGGGGCTGTAGGACAGTTTAGAATATCATTAAAAATAAGAATATATAAACTTGTCGTATATTTGACCAATTTTACTTTTTTGAAGTTATTTGATATATAATCGTTTCTTCTATGATAGAAAATATATATTAAATATGTACTCTGTAATTGATGAAATTTGTCCAGTTTTCCCTCAGTAACATCATTATCTTTTCATATAAAATATTAAGGATTTTCATTATATTTTTGTTGTATACAAGACAA
Organism: Odontocerum albicorne; assembly: GCA_949825065.1. Lineage (NCBI taxonomy): Eukaryota > Metazoa > Arthropoda > Insecta > Trichoptera > Odontoceridae > Odontocerum > Odontocerum albicorne. Next base: position 5,339,184 of record OX463844.1, read on the forward strand.
CCTGGTAAGTTTATATTACCACGGGACAATATCTTCCAACCAACTAGAAAGCTTTTGACACCTGTTTTATATAAATTGATTTCCAGGAGAAAACAAACTAGTAACCGCCGAGTTGGAAGACAGACATCTTTCTTATCAACAAACTCACGGAGGTTGTCACAGCATAGTGATATGTGTGCGAGTTATTTTTTATGCGAACGGATAAGGGAGGATTTAAATATGATGGATCCTCTCTCTAGATTGGATCTCGCGATCTATTCGAGAAGCGACACTCGAAAATATTTGTGAGACACTCCAAGCGGAAGTCGACCCCCGGGGGGTAGTCGAGATTGGAATCTGGGTTAATGTTGATTTGCCACAGTAGAAAAAGCATTAGTTACTGTGACGGAAAAATGTAACGTGATTGGGAAGAAACGATTGCTTGATATTCTCAATATTCTCTTTCACGACATTATCAGGAAAAAAATAATATGGACATATCATATTCGGATACTTGTAATAAATTAATCAGATCTTTGAAGTAAAAATTATAATAGTTTGAACATTAATTATTTTATTTTATAATGTTTTTATAGTGTCATTGTATACTATACCACCTAGTGTATTGACTATATTGTACTTTATTATATTATATTACAATCTCATTGTATAAAGTACAAACGTGTTTACTTCATTGATATTGTTTAACATTTTTGTTATTTTCTGTAAATTTTGGTGTGTTACTGTATTGTGGTGTATTATATTACCTTTTTATAATATAAAGTAAAACCTAACGTATTTATAATATGGGATAATATTATATTGCACTGTCGTTGTATACAGTAAATTCTAGCGGGTTCACTGTATTGTTTTGTATAATATTAGACTCTCGCTGTACAAAGTACAACCTAGAGTATTTACATATTGTAAAATATCATATTGAACTTTTGTTGTACACGGTATGTTATGTAATATATTACATTTTCATTGTATCACGTACATCCAAAGACGTTTACCGTATTATATTGTATTTTTACATATAACACTCTCGTGAACTGTGTTGTTTTGTATTATATTACACTTTTGCCATAAAAACAACAGCCTAGCGTTTTAATTGTATTGTTTTGGATTGTATTATTACATATTACAGTTTCGTTGTGTACAGTATATTCTGGCGTTTCAACTATATTGTTTCGTATTATATTACATTAAGAATGATATTGTATAATATTTTATATTATAAAACGCTTTCTTTGTGTACAGTATATTCTGGTGAATTCTCTGTATTGTTTTGTATTATATTACAATTTTGCTGTGATCTATCGTGTTTACTGTATTATATTGAATTATACTGTGCTCCCCTGATGAAGAGGTGAAAACCTTGAGACCGGTATGGTTATACCGTTATACAAAGTTGAATAAACAGTGTTTGACTAAACAAATTACAATATTACACTTTTGTTGTGTACAGTACATCCTGGCATGTTACTGTATTATATAACATTATATAACACATTCACCATAAACAGTAAAACCTTGGATATTTACTTTATTATATTATATGAGATTTTCATTTTATACTTGACAGCCTGGTGTGTTTTCATGGTATATGAAGCAATATTTTCTAACCAGAAATATGTTATAGAGAACTTAAGTGAAAACCAGAAAACGTTTAAAAAATGGTCTATAACGGTAATCAAAACAGCAACCCCTGGATTAACAGTAAAGTGTTTTACCTAATAAATCACAAACATCACTAGCTTATTGGCAACCTCTTCTTATCAATTTAGCTTATTGGCAACCTTAGCTTATTGGCAACCTCTTCTTATCAACTTCTTAGCTTATTGGCAACCTCTTCTTATCAATTTAGCTTATTGGCAACCTTAGCTTATTGGCAACTTCTTCTTATCAACTTCTTAGCTTATTGGCAACCTCTTCTTATAAAAAAACGGTCTATAACGGTAATCAAAACAGCAACCCCTGGATTAACAGTAAAATGTTTTACCTAATAAATCACAAACATCATCAGCTTATTGGCAACCTCTTCTTATCAATTTAGCTTATTGGCAACCTTAACTTATTGGCAACCTCTTCTTATCAACTTCTTAGCTTATTGGCAACCTCTTCTTATCAATTTAGCTTATTGGCAACCTTAGCTTATTGGCAACCTCTTCTTATCAACTTCTTAGCTTATTGGCCACTTATTCTTATCAATTTAGCTTATTGGCAACCTCTTCTTATCAACTTCTTAGCTTATTGGCAACCTTTTCTTATAAAAAAACGGTCTATAACGGTAATCAAAACAGCAACCCCTGGATTAACAGTAAAGTGTTTTACCTAATAAATCACAAACATCATCAGCTTATTGGCAACCTCTTCTTATCAATTTACAAGTATTAAACAAACATGAGGTGTAAAAGAGACTAAACTTTATTTAAAAAAAAACTAGGTACTATACTAAATAATGAATCGAAATTGTCACCCCCAGATTAGAAATCAGTTGTCTTTATAATTTTTTTGAGGTTGTCATCGTATTTTAAATTACGGAAATGTATTCTTAAGTCATATAAAATCAAATCAATTGAACGACCTTTCTGACATGATAAGTTAGATGTTTGTTTCCACCGTGCTTGCCTCATTTTTGATTCACGATAGTTAAATAAAATATGGTTCTAACCATATTTATTTATATGGAACCTATAACATATTTCAATGGCACCATAAAACAAGTATGCTCGAATCGGAAAATATCAAAATCGGTTATGGTGATAGATAGTCCACAACAGTGTTTTATGTAGTACTAACTTTGATATATGGGAGTGAAATGTGAACATGGAAGTGACTAAAAAAAGTCAAATAAATTATTAGGAAATGTGTGTACTTAGAATAATGCACGAAGTGACAACATTTGACAGATTACAGAATAAAGTGATAAGAAGTAGATGTGAACTTAAGGTTAATGTACTGAGTAGGGTGTAGGAAAGCACTCTAAGATGGTTTAGCCACGTTAAACAAATGAATGAAGTAAACCAAAACAATCATGACAAATGAAAGGCGACAAACCCAGATCTATTAAAATTGTATGTCCAAATTAAATTATCTGTTGTTTTTTTTGCTAATTATGTATATTTCTTTTCATGTGTAATAATAATTATATAATGCAAATATAAGGGAAGTCATAGAAGAGGAAGATCAAGTAAAGTGTGGTTGAATAAATTAAATTATATTTTAAAAGAAGATAAAGTTAAAAACAAGCTCCCACATCGTACATATTTATAAGATTTTTAAAATGCGTGATGAAAAATCTTTACACGCTAAAAAAACGCTGTGAAACGAAAAATAATATATTATTGGGATTTTAATCATTTTATCAGGCATAAATAAAGTTTACAAAAGATATCCTTAATTCTAATTTATTAACTCAATATGCCTTATCCCTTTATTCTGTACTATTTGAGGTTTTCTCAATTGGGCTTCAAAGTTGAGAAAAAAAACTTGGGTAATTTCGAGGTGGTAGGTAGTACTAATGTTCATCCAGAATGGTTTTCAAATATTTTATACTACCCACTCTCAAATATTTTATACTATCCACTCTCAAACATTTCATACTATCCACTCTCAAATATTTTATAGTATCCACTCTCAAATATTTTATACTATCCACTCTCAAACATTTCATACTATCCACTCTCAAATATTTTATAGCATCCACTCTCAAATATTTTATACTATCCACTCTCAAACATTTCATACTATCCACTCTCAAATATTTTATAGTATCCACTCTCAAATATTTTATACTATCCACTCTCAAACATTTCATACTATCCACTCTCAAATATTTTATACTATACACTCCCAAATATTTTTTACTATTCACTCTCAAATATTTTATGCCATCCACTCTCAAACATTTAATACTATCCACTCTCAAATATTTTGTACTATCCACTCTCAAATATTTTGTACTATTCACTCTCAAATATTTTATACCATCCACTCTCAAACATTTCATACTATCCACTCTCAAATATTTTATAGTATCCACTCTCAAATATTTTATACTATCCACTCTCAAACATTTCATACTATCCACTCTCAAATATTTTATACTATCTACTCTCAAACATTTCATACTATCCACTCTCAAATATTTTATAGTATCCACTCTCAAATATTTTATACTATCCACTCTCAAACATTTCATACTATCCACTCTCAAATATTTTATAGTTTCCACTCTCAAATATTTTATACTATCCACTCTCAAACATTTCATACTATCCACTCTCAAATATTTTATACTATACACTCTCAAATATTTTTTACTATTCACTCTCAAATATTTTATGCCATCCACTCTCAAACATTTAATACTATCCACTCTCAAATATTTTGTACTATCCACTCTCAAATATTTTGTACTATTCACTCTCAAATATTTTATACCATCCACTCTCAAACATTTCATACTATCCACTCTCAAATATTTTATAGTATCCACTCTCAAATATTTTAAACTATCCACTCTCAAACATTTCATACTATCCACTCTCAAATATTTTATGCTATACACTCTCAAATATTTTTTACTATTCACTCTCAAATATTTTATGCCATCCACTCTCAAACATTTAATACTATCCACTCTCAAATATTTTGTACTATCCACTCTCAAATATTTTATACTATTCACTCTCAAATATTTTATGCCATCCACTCTCAAATATTTCATACTATCCACTCTCATATATTTTATACTATACACTCTCAAATATTTTGTACTATTCACTCTCAAATATTTTATGCCATCCACTCTCAAATATTTTATGCCATCCACTCTCAAACATTTCATTCTATCCATTCTCAAATATTTTGTACTATCCACTCTCAAATATTATATACTTGCCATTTTACCTATAGTATTTCGACTCTACTTGAGCTATTTGATTTATAACTAAGATGCTTCAAGTTAAATTCGAAGAATTTTTTTTATTTATCAAAGGTTTAAGACTTCAACTTGATTAAAACCAATAAAATAATATTAAACGTCACATCATTTTGGTATTGTACTAATTAGTAACATTTTCCCTGCGTCAAGTAATACTTTTTAATCTTTGGCTTTTGGGTCAAAAGATCACTTCAAATATAATATGACATCAGCCTGACTTAAGCACTGCTCTCGTGACAAATCGGGACCATTCCGCCAAAAGAGAGCCTCGGGAGATTAATGTAATATGTCGAATAACAAAGTAATCTATTGTAAAATATGACATAAATATGTATTAATATTGTAATATATGACATAAATATGTATTAATATTATAAAATATGACATATTGTAAAATATGTAAAAGGTGACGTAACTATTGTAAAATATGTAAAATATGACATAAACAGTGTTTGATAAAACAAATTACAATGTCTTGAAACCTCCACAATGTTAATAATACCTTAACTTCTTTTTTCTGGATTTCATACCAGTATTTCATATCTTACGACCCTATGAAACCGTTTATCATTTTTAACTATCAGTTAATCATAAACATAGGTGGCCGAGTGGTACAAAACATATTTTAGTTTTATTAACGATAGTCTTGTTTATATAACGTATTGTTTGTAGTGTCTTTTTCTCTAATGATAATCTTTTTCAATTAACAAGAAAGATGTTGAGGGGCAAGTATATATAATACTCCGAATGAAGTACAGTTTAAATCTCACCATGGATAACTGAAATAGAAAATCCTTGGTAAAAATAGGGTTATCATCAGACCAAAAAGTTTACATTTATTTAAAAATGAATAAAAAAAAGTTTTTCAATTAACATGTGTTTATTTTTTCAATTAAATTTTAAGCAAAAAAACTTTACAAATTATATAATTTTTGTAATGAAAATCATCGTGAGATATTATTAACACATAACAATTTGCGAGAGCGCTGCGTCTAATACGATAATCTCAGGAAACGCATCCAACCCTCCAGAACGAAACACAACACAGAATATCCGTATAGCCGCACGTAATACGAGAATATACCTAAGTAGCGCACAGTGGTTGCTGGTTACTCCTGACTTCCGCCGCGGCGCTGTCTGTCGGTCGAGAGCCACTAGCACCGCGACGCCCGCGCCGACTGCCGTCCGTTATAAGCGTCGGGATGTCTGATCGCGTATGCAAAGTAGTTCGACGAACGACCTTTAAAATTTAAACGTTTTTTTTCCCTTCAAAAGAGTTTAATATCTGACAATTGTGAAAGAACTACGTCATTGTGTTGTCTTTACAAGAAAAAAAAAAAACAATAATGTGACAATAAAGTTATTTTCACAAAAGTGTGTTTGATTAACATTTTAAAAGTTTGTCGCTGCTTAAATAAAATTTTGACTGGATTTTAACCGCTTTCAAAAAAATATATATTTAAAATTATATATTTTCATTTTAATAAGTGGATGAACAAAATATTGAACGAAATATGAAACTTAACGTTAAATCTTTGTGTTACAGAATTAAATTCGTTTGACAAAATGGAACGATTAAAAAGTTTAAGAAAAAATCTTGTAGGTGTTATTACTTCGGCAGCGATATTTTTTCTCATTTTAAATGGTGAGTGTTTTTTTTATTAAAATTATATTAAACAATGACCATTTATTTGTATATTCGTAAAAATATTAGATACAACACATTTGAAGAAAGAGAATATTTCAATTTTCCCATAAAAATCAGTTATCTGCCTGATGAGTCAAATTCTTAATGTGATTTGTTAATTTTATTCATATTTTAAGTAAGTCTGTGTTTGAAATTAATTTTTAAATTGTATATTTAATAAATTTGAACATTTTGCATAAATGAAAAATTTAATATTTTTCACATTCTTTGTAAAACTCGTATATTAGATCAACCAAAAAAAAATAAAAAACTTTATGGATGACGAATAATGCTTTCGCTGAAAAATCCTTGTTTCTGGAACTTTCTTTGATTGGAAATTATTTACCAGCTAAAGTATAAAATTTATGTGATAAATATCCAGTGACAAGTATATTAAACGAATAAAACGTCTTGGTTTTCAAGTGACCCTTCAACTTTGTTTCAGATGTAATTTTTAGCATCCTGTCTTCATGACATCCTGTCTTCATGTGCATAACGTGTTCAATTCAAGTCAGCTTACGTTACATTAAGGGTTTATTCTACTCTAGAAATTAGAAAAAATCGTTTTTTTCGTTTTCTTAATGTTTAGACCTTTAAAAATATGTTGGATTAAAAAAATATGAAAATTTAAAAGTTCTCAATATTTATGAAGCTATAGCTATAAATGAGGCAGCAATTACGCCGCACTGGAATGACGCAGACAATAATCTCAAAACTTTAAACGCGTTTTTCTCGAAACTATAATTTTAGACCTGGTCGACATAAAATCTCAAGTTTTATTCAATCGATTGCCTTAAAATTTGATATAAAACTTTAATAAACATTTTTTATATCGTCCCTACCTTGAAAAAATTCAAAATTGTTTTAAAAAAATTTAAAAATTTAAAAAAAGTGTAAAAGATGAAACTTTTTTTAGATAGCCGCCATTTTACGATTTTTTTTTGGTACCAACTATAACGACATTATTTTATATTAAGAAACTGTGTATGATTTTTGTTTTGAATTTACGAAAAGGTTCCAATCATGTCGACCAGCTTACCCCCTTTTTTACGACAAGATATACCTACATAACAGCTGATAACATCTTGAATTTTAAATATTTTTTTTTGTATATTCTCAAACCATCAATAAACCAACTGTAAAAAATGTACAGTAAAAATATTTTTTGTTGCTTTAGTCTGAAAAAACGCCCGAAATTCACGCCTCTATAGTAGAATAACCCCTAATCCAATTGAAATCAGTGGTTATTTTGTAGGTATGTGGATTTCCTTATTTGATCTTTTTATCTTCTTGTATCGGTAGCCACTCCTGGTTTTGGCACCATTTTTTTTTTCAGAACACTTTTTTCTCAAAGCTCGAACACTTTTCTAATCTCAATATTCATGCATAACGTTATAAAACTTATTGTGTTTAAGCTTTTTATAAAGTCTTAATTGAAGACTTGGTTTTAATTTAATTTAATGAGGTTTTATATACATGTTCGGTTTAAAAAAATTTAATTGAAATCACCTCGACGAATTAATAATTATTTTCCGTCAATTAGAGCAAATATGTAAGATCATGTAATTTTATAAATAATTTATTTTTTAGTATTTGAAGTATAAATTCATATTCAAGAGACAACAGACTATACAAATTAAATTAAAACATACAATATTAAACTCTGTTTAAATATGTGAGCTTAAGTATGTCGACGCATCATAATAAACGAAGTGT
>OX463844.1:5347716-5416419 GCA_949825065.1 Odontocerum albicorne
AATTGGATTAGGGGTTATTCTACTATAGAGGCGTGAATTTCGGGCGTTTTTTCAGACTAAAGCAACAAAAAATATTTTTACTGTACATTTTTTACAGTTGGTTTATTGATGGTTTGAGAATATACAAAAAAAAATATTTAAAATTCAAGATGTTATCAGCTGTTATGTAGGTATATCTTGTCGTAAAAAAGGGGTAAGCTGGTCGACATGATTGGAACCTTTTCGTAAATTCAAAACAAAAATCATACACAGTTTCTTAATATAAAATAATGTCGTTATAGTTGGTACCAAAAAAAAATCGTAAAATGGCGGCTATCTAAAAAAAGTTTCATCTTTTACACTTTTTTTAAATTTTTAAATTTTTTTAAAACAATTTTGAATTTTTTCAAGGTAGGGACGATATAAAAAATGTTTATTAAAGTTTTATATCAAATTTTAAGGCAATCGATTGAATAAAACTTGAGATTTTATGTCGACCAGGTCTAAAATTATAGTTTCGAGAAAAACGCGTTTAAAGTTTTGAGATTATTGTCTGCGTCATTCCAGTGCGGCGTAATTGCTGCCTCATTTATAGCTATAGCTTCATAAATATTGAGAACTTTTAAATTTTCATATTTTTTTAATCCAACATATTTTTAAAGGTCTAAACATTAAGAAAACGAAAAAAACGATTTTTTCTAATTTCTAGAGTAGAATAAACCCTTAATGTAACGTAAGCTGACTTGAATTGAACACGTTATGCACATGAAGACAGGATGTCATGAAGACAGGATGCTAAAAATTACATCTGAAACAAAGTTGAAGGGTCACTTGAAAACCAAGACAGCGACCACAGGAGCACTGGAGGAATAAAACACGTGATCTAAAAGTCTGACAGGACGTCGTACAAAAGGCTCTAAAATAGTTATACGACCATTGGAAGTAAGTATTGAACCACGGACGTCAAGCACGAATAATAAATTCGAAATATGTTCTAACTGACATCATCTTTATAATATTCATGAATTTATTATGATTTTCAATAAAAACGCTATTAAATTTATCACTTTTATCAAAAGAGAGAATGTATTTTTTGTTACCTTCCATTGTTAAAATGTATTACATCTTAGTCCAGTGTTGCAAATCAGCTATGAATGATATATTTTTTTTTTAACCATATTTTTTTTCATGTAGCAATAAACTAGAATACTTGACTTTAATCGACAGTCTCAGTTTATCTTCATTTCAATCACACCAGTCTAAGTTTCTTTAGCATTTGTGACTATTGACGTTTTCAGGTTGTTTGAGGAAATTGCCTGCCAGGTTGAAATCTAGACAACGAAAGTGTTGTATATGCGTTTAAATGTCGTGTTGTATATGCGTTTAAATACTTCATACGAGTCAGTATACCAGTCTGATATATTTTTCCTCGAATATTTTTTTTTTATATTATTCAATTATGTTCCAAAAAAATATTAAAAAAGGCGCCATTTAGATAACAAATTCACCTCAAGGGCGCTTTAACTTGGACTCGAACTCATTATTATTAAACAAATCACGTTTGGCAACTAAAGCAGCACATGAGAGAATAATTTATAGCACTTTCTTTGCGTACAACACAACTTTGTGAAATGATTGATTTGTCACAATATCTTCCAACCATTCAGAATGATATTTATGAGTCCTAAAGTAAAACCCAAAATGAAAAAAAATCATTTAAATCTCGATTTCAGCGGGAATCGATCCCGTAGCCTCCGGGTCGGAAGAGTGCGTTTTATCAATTAGACCATTCTTATTTTATTACAACACAAATAATAAAAACTTAAGTTAATACAGCTTGTATTTTTATTATGTTATAAAAATTCTGACCATTAGGATCCTATGATCCTAGTTTAACTAACTATTTAGAAATACTCATATGTTAAGTTCCTAGGCTTAATTTTATTTGATACCATCAGGGTTTAAACCTAAAACCCCGGAGTAAAAGATAATGTTTGATACCGCTAGACTAGACTTTATAAGGTATTAAAAATCATTATAAAACAAAAAACAATCAAAATATATATTGAAATGAGCACCGACTTACCCTTTTGCTAATGAACTTCTAAATTTGAGTGTTAAGACAGAAGAAATAAAATAAGTCTGCACGAGTTTGGGTCATGCTAAATAGAGGAATGGGGAAATTAAGTTATGGGGAATGGTGTGAGTCCATACTCTGTGGCATATTGTTAATGGGTTGGCCAAGAACAATGCTGGCCAGAACAAAGGGTAGAACACTCCATCCTCCACTCTCCACGGCTGGCTTTAAATGAGAGGAAGCGCTTTATGGGCGCAAAACATGGCTCATTATACGCCGAGTGTCATCATTGTGCGCCAGGGCGAGTTATTTTATTAAAAAAACTCCTTCCGGCTACAGTATCTCCCATTCTTGTGTTTCAGCAAAAAGCACTGTGCATATTTTTCAGGATTTATTAAGAACCTCAAAGTAATTATCATGATTATTTGTTTACTTTATTTTACGTTTTTTATCAATAAACTGATTTCTTACAAAAACTCTTTTGCTAGTTTCAGTAAATACTGTACCGAAAAATTTTAATAATTTTTAATGTTTGTTAGTTTTAGGGTAACAAAAATTATAAAACTTTTTTTTGTATTATATTGTAGTTTAATTGTTTTTACATGTATTTAGCGGGCTTATTGTTTTTACATGTATTTAGCGGATTTATTGTCATGAAAAATTGAATTCCAACCGTTCAGAAATATAGTTTTTTTACTGTCCTTGATATTAACTCCACCAGCGAATATACGTACAATAAGACTCGCAACCTCGTTGACGTGCTTTAAAAAGCTAATTAAAATACATTATCGTTCCTTGAGAACCTTGTTCAACTGATTTTTTATGACCCCTTTTTCAATCTCACTTTCCTCCTTTCGACCATCGACGACCTTCCTAAATCGAAGAATCATGTTTTTTGTAGTTATTCCAGAATTCAGTATTGTACATTTTAGAGACAACATTGAGGATTTTATATTATATTTAGCTTTAATTAATTATTGGTATTACATAAAAATAGGACTTTAAAGGTCTTATTATTATTGTCAACAATTTGCTGAAATAAGTTAATATTAATAAAATTTTCTTGCACTGAAATTACTTTTAAAAATGCCTTAAAAATATAATTTTACAAAGAGATTTTAAAGCGAGGGTAAAACCAAGGTAAATTAATTCATTTAAGTTCCTGATAGAATTCCAAACAATACAACCTCCCTTTAGGCACAAACAACATTTTTCAGTCAACACTCTGAGCATACGTAATTCCATGAATACTTTGAGTATTTGTTTTTGCTGGATCGAATATTTCACTCTTTTATGTTGTCGTTAATGTACGATGTGAACATAACCTTCCCAATTAATGTTTATATATATATATATATATATATATATATATATATATATATATATATATATATATATATATATATATATATATATATATATATATATATATATATATATATATATATATATATATATATATATATATATATTATATATATATATATATATATATATATATATATATATATATATATATATATATATATATATATATATATATATATATATATATATATATATATATATATATATATATATATATATATATTATATTTCGTATTTTTATTTCAAATAAAACCTGATTATATGGTTATGCAGTAACTTTGTATACAATAAAGAATTGTTTTTTTTACGATCTCTCACAGTTAAACCTCTTTTTGCCTTTACCACAGTTCAACCTCTTTTCTTTTAAATATTTAATAAATAGCCAAAAGTTGACTTAATTGGTACCAAAGTAATTTAAATTCGCAACTCCAAGGTGGAAAGTTAACTTAGCCACGAACGTCGTCTGATTCTAATATTATATTAAATATAATATTATGTTTAAATCGGATGAATACGATTATCATGTGCTAGAACGTGTGGAAATATCATTTACCTTTTCATCATTCTATCCATTTACAATTAAGCATAGATTTGACACGAATATGTGTGAACGAATAAAACATTTATTTGACACGTATGTAATACCGTCTGTAATAAAGTAATATTTTCCAAGTCTGTGACATGGAATGGAAAACTCTTTGGAGATGCCGAACAATACGATTATTATTTATAATTAATAAGCATGGGAGACGACACTTTTAAGGGTAGACACAAGTTTTTCACTGCATTGAGACTAAGATGTAAACTATCAGTTATCCCTCTTTCTGTTTGGGGGTTTGCTTGGTGGTCAGTTTCTTTTAGAATATAATGATGAGAAAAAAAAATTACCGTGAAAACTATGGGGTCTTATCCATTCTTTGAACACGATCTTGCAAAAACTATGGGGTCTAATCCATTATTTAAACACGATCTTGCGAAAACTATGGGGTCCTATCCATTCTTTGAACACGATCTCGCGAGTAACGAATTCTCTGCATACCCCATTTTACAATGTCTTAAATTTCATACATCTTATTTTTACATTTCTCATTATGTCTTCGAGAACTTTCGTACGTGTGGTTTTAGATATAGTTGCAATAATAACATATATTTCATTACAGGTCTTACACATGTAGTGTAAACTCACTTTACTTTCCATTGATATTTTTACTTTTCCATATACTATTGTATATTTGAGGCATCCAGATATTGGAGTCTTTGTTCACCTGTCTTTTAACTTCCTTTTACAAGTCATCGTAAGAATTAATATGAATTGTAAAAAAATTAAAAGACGTCTCTTGAACAATCATGTTGTTTATTACAAATTATTTTGTGCTTCAAAAATAAAAGCCCATGAAAAAGTTATCAACAACACCAGGAATTGTTCCTTTAGAAATTCACAGGAACACAAGACAGTCACTAGTTACATGTTAAATAAGTTCACGTATGCTGGCCTGAACTGACACGTTTTCTTAAGTTCTGAAAGCAAACAGACCCAAAGTAATCTTCAAGAGCAAGAACTATGGAAGAATATCACTGGCAAAACCATGGTGGTGGCTAGTGAATTCCGAGAACCTACGAAAACTGTAGGATAAGGCTCGTAATTAGACAACCTATCTGAATATTGTACGGAAGGGCGAGGCTCTTTAAGAGCTGTGCGGTAATTGAAAGCAAGTAAGTAAAGTTATTATGAGATTTGATCCTACGATCATTGGAAATTCTGTTAAATTCATACGTTCATTAAAAATGTATAATATTATTAAAAACATCGGTCCATACATTTTTTTTCTTTTCCTCTTGTATTGCGACTCTCCAATTGAAGTAGAATATGTCATTTAGTTGTCACGTCCCCGAAGGCAACATGACCTCCCCTAGGAAAAAGCGTACGTGGGGCAGCTGTTCACGGTATGGTTTCTGTGTCACCGCACACAGTGAATAGAGAATCTACCAGTTTTCAACTGTGAATCTCATATGCGCTGTAAACGTGTCCACTTTTGAACCGGTTCAAAGTGGGACGTTTCCTATTAGTTAAACTGTAATTACGGCTTCTAAACAGGTTTAAACCCAACCCGGTTGTATGGACATTTTCAAAATAACCAAAACTGGTAATTTAACATATATTATTTTACTGGGAAGAAAATTTAAAAAATCATTGATTTTATTTTCCAACTACATTATTTTGCACTGTCTACAACGAAAGTGTACATTTTTTTATGTTTTGGTATAGTGTTTGTTCATACCTACAAATTTGACGTGCTATTTCATGGAGCTATTATATAGTTCATAGTCACATTTATTGACTGAAACTTCAGAGATAGAACCCTCGGAAACGGTCAATTTGGCAAAAGAAATGCGAGCATATATAACGTCTTTTCTAATTGCCTAAATAACTTACCAAACGGATTTCCGGGAAATGTTAGTGAAAAAGAAATTATTACATATATATAAAATAAGAAACTTAATGTTTCTCCTTAAAAATGTTTTTTTATATACGAGTTTTTATAAACCGGTTATGTAAAAATCATTCTTTCAGCTGTCGTGCACTCTATTAATTTGCTACATCAATTTGAACTGTTTTACATAAAATAAGCTCTTATCTAATGTTTTAACAATTAAGTGCTGGTGTAGATCTTCTATTTTTTATCAATCGATCTCGTACATACTCCGTTTTATTTTCAATGCAGGTACATTTATAGTCAATCTTCTGTTGCTTCTTCGTTGTGACCTCATTGCTCAGGAACAACGTGATCCAAAAATTGTTGAGCATATTCATGTGATTTGGGGAAAATTGTGCGGTGGCTTCCCATTGCCTTTATTACCGCAGTAGATGTTATGGGAATTGTAAATATGTTGAATATATGCGAGCCTACTTCCAACTCAATGTATTTTGGGAGCAGGAGGTTTGTAGACGTTTTTTTATATGTTTATGTGGATAGAAGTAAGAAGGATTAGGAAAGAGGAAAGGAAAAACAAAAAAGCAAAAGTGACCAACCCGTGTGACTCTCCACCAAATTTTGTCTCCGGGGCCACACTTTTTTTCTGGGGTGCGATCTCTGTCCGTGCACTATCAGCTACTTGGAGCCAAAATTAAAGAGTTCGAGATGTCGACGGATTAGGGGGCTGAGTTTTTTCTAGGCAACCCTAGATTGATAAGTACTGTCTACAATATTTAACCGCTTAACATGTAGCATTTATTTATAAAATAAAATAATTTAAAAATGAGAAAAAGGGGCAGAAGCACAAGATGTGTAAGGGGGTTGAATACAGTTAATATTAGTTATCTCTGCTGACTTCAATAAAGCATGACATAATTTTAGCATGCGTATTCATCATATTTTTGTTGTTTTCATTATGTTTTCCCTTCAACCAAATATACACGAAACTGTACAAGTAATATCGAATCAATTATTGACAATGTCGATATTATTATATAAAATTCAATTTACTCGCATACAAAAAAATATAAAAGCAAATAAATGAAGTGAGAGATATCTCATATAAGCTCCTAATGACGTCTCGGATATTAAAGGAAGGAGGCGTGCGGAAGACATAGGGGAAAATTTGAACAGGTTCTTATGGCCTACACAAAAGGAGAACGGAATCTGGAAGATTGAATGAAGCTGAGACGAGATGGGTCTTTGTCATGAAGTTGCATCCTCTCCTGTTAGGAGTACTTGGTGTGAGGAACTACACCATGTATGCGAGTGTATATTTTTTACGTTTAGTTAATATTTTATTGGCGGATGATGAAAGATCGTACAAAAGTTTGTGAAATTTATTATTTTTTAAATATGACAAGTATTGTTAAAATATGTTATGACAACTATTTAAACTACACTAGACCTCATTTTGGGAATAAAGCCTAGGACCACCGGGTGAAAATCAAACTCTTTTACCGACTAAACCTAATTTTTTATCATTTTATTATCTTGCTTATAATATACTCGTAATTTTAGTCAATTTTGTGATAGATTTTGACTATTTAAATTATTTTTCCTGTACAGTTATAATTTTATTATCTTTCATCGCTATGGATGAGTGACCCAAGATACTTAAAGGAGTCACAATTTGGTAATATTTCTCCATCCATTTGCATTACGGGAGTGACAGCATTTGTGTTCTCGAATGTTAGGTACAGATACTCTGTTTTCTTTCTGCTCAGTCTCAATCCATTGTCCTCCAAGATTCTTCTCCATCTTTCGAGATTATTTTGCAGGTCTTCATGTTTTTCACTTATTAATACGATATCGTCTGCAAAAATAGTAGGATATTTAGGAGAATGTTCATTTCTTGGTTAGTTAAATAGTCCATGACTAAGATGAACAGTAGCGGACTGAGTACCGATCCTTGATGTACCCCCACATTTACAGGAAATTTTGGTGAAGTTCCCAAAGTGCACCTCACTTGCGTTTTCACGTTAGCATACATGTCCTGGATGGCAAGTACATACTTTTCTGGTAAACTATGTGCTCTAAGTGATGCCCAAATTAGGCTTCTAGGGATCCTGTCAAATGCCTTTTCAAGATCGATGAAGACCATATGAAGGTCTTTCTTGGCATCACGGTGTTTTTCGACAAAGAGTCTAACGGTTTGAAATAGTCATCATTTAATGTGACTGCATATTCCTGCTATTGAATAAAGTCGTTATTCCATGTGACTTCATATTCCAGCCATTGAATACAGTCATTATTTCACGTGAATAAATATTTATTGTGACAAATTTGAGAACTTAATATTTTATTATATAAAAATTTGTTTATACTCAACTTGATGAATTGAAGTAAAACTTGGATTGAGCAGAAGGATTAAAGTAAAAAAAATGCTATGGTGTTTCATATGCTAAGAAAAACTGCTATGGTGTTTCATGCACTAAGAAAAAAAGTGTCAATGCATGAAAGAATGCAAAATAAAGACATGCATATAAGGAATATTTTAAGTACAACAAAAATAGGTGCTTTAAGATGGTTTGGACATGTGGAGAGTATAAGTCAAAAGCAAGTATGTAAATAAGTCACGAATTCAAGGTGTGCGAGTTTAGGTGGACCGAAAAAAACTTGGCTGAATAAATGCACCAGATTTTGAAAAATACAACATTTCGTATGAGACTTATGAATCAAAAGGAGGTGAAATTTATGTGCTTAGATTTTTTGGATGTCTGTCCTCTCTGCCTACCTCACAAGAAACACGACGTGATGATATGTATGTATGCATGAATCTTTTGTTTTCTAACACTTTACACATCTTTCTACACGTAACTATTGTATTTGCAGTACACTCGGCTCAATTTTGCAACGATCTGGCTGACATCTTATAAATATTTGGTAAAATCTTCAAAAGTATTATTTATCTCTGAATATAACTCATTCCCAATTCTCGCATATTCCTAATTCCTATTTACATCGAAAATAAGCTTAAAATGTTGTTTAACTGTTACTCAAATAATATTTTTCATAAACTAAGACTAGGAAAATGGAGGGTTCCTGAAAATATTGTATCATTCTTTCATTGTATACAGTGCAAGTCGTTAATTTACATAAAAGCAAAAAAATGCAAAAGAGGCCTTAATTGAATCCAGACAAAAACCCCTTTTTAAATAAAAGAGGAATCAACACAATAATCAAACCCACCACCCCCATATTAGGAGCCAGATATCTTGCCAACTAGACCACGGAGGTCATTAGAATAAAATATTGAACAAAAACTGGTTTATTGAAGTAAATTGCATTGAAGCCAAAAATCCACAGGATGTTTTACCACGAAAGGGATAATGTGTTTATATAAATGGAAAAAAATATCAGAAAACACCTACAGATTAAAAAAAATACATGAAACAAAAAGAACAATGTTTCAGCGATAAAAATATTATTGCCATCGTTGAAAGGATAATTTTAAATTGTTTAGTCTATTATAGTATAATGCATCATTAATTTTAAAGATAAAAATATGTTTTTCCCACGTCCTTTTAAAAAACACCCTTTTCTCGATAGTTCTTTTATTTTTAGATAGTTTATTTTTTACACGCATGATCTACTATATATTGAGCTAACGAAAGAATTAAAAAAATTTTTTTTTTCGTAAAATATTTAAGCTTGTTGGTAACATTAAAAACCATTAACTTGACAGTTTGTCAAAAGGCCTGGGAATTATCTGGTAATAAGAAGGACGCTGTCTTAATAAATATCAAGGTTAAAATGCCCACCAAACCCAAGTTCAACAAAAGAAACCTGTTCAAACGAATTAAGTATGTCATAAGCAAGATAAAATTAGACATATGTCTGACATCTTTATAAAACCCCTTTAAAAGAAAGCCTTACATATACGTATAAGATTAGTGAGGAAACCCTGGACCATGTTTTCTTTGAGTGTGCTCTACACGCCGTAAATAATCTTAACTCAATTATAAATACAGACCACCTACTTGGACTTAATTCTCCTATAACGTATAGTCACATATCTGAATTAACTGTCAAAAATCCATAAATCTTAACTCAATCATAAATTGCTTCGTCCATCAATTTTTTCCCACCTACTTGGAGCTAATTTTCCTATAATTTATAGTCACATATCTCAATTTATTATCAAAAATACATAAATCTTAACTCAATCATAAATGATCTCGCCCATCAATTACATCTTATCTACTTGGACTTAATTCTCATATAATGTAACATATAGTCACATATCTAAATTTACTGTCAAAAATCCATAAATCCTAGCTCAATCAAAAATGACCTCGTCCATCAGTTTTCTCTACATACTTGGAATTAATTCTCCTTTATAATTTATAGCCACATATCTCAATTTATTGTCAAAAATACATAAATCTTAACTTTATCATAAATGACCTCGTCCATCAGTTTTCTCTACCTACATAGAATTAATTCTCCTATATTATTTTTAGCTACATATCTCAATTTATTGTCAAAAATACATAAACCTTAACTCAATCATAAATGATCTCGTCCATCAGTTTTCTCTACCTATTTGGAATTAATTCTCCTATATAATTTATAGCCACATATCTCTATTTATTGTCAAAAATACATAAATCTTAACTCAATCATAAATGATCTCGTCCATCAGATTTCTCTACCTTTTTGGAATTAATTCTCCTGTATAATTTATAGCCACATATCTCTATTGATTGTCAAAAATACATAAATCTTAACTCAATCATAAATGACCTCGTCCATCAATTACATCTCACCTACTTGGACTTAATTCTCCTATAATGTAACATATAGTCACATATCTTAATTAACTGTCAAAAATCCATAAATCTTAACTCAATCATAAATGACCTCGTCCATCAGTTTTCTCTACTTACATGGAATTAATTCTCCCATATCATTTATAGCCACATATCTCAATTTATTGTCCAAAATACACAAATCTTAACTCAACCATAAATGATCTGGCCCATCAATTACATCTCACCTACTAGGACTTAATTCTCCTATAATGTAACATATAGTCACATACCTAAATTTACTGTCAAAAATACATAAATTTTAACTCAACCATAAATGACCTCGTCCATCAGTTTTCTCCATCTCCTTGGAATTAATTCTCCTATATAATTTATAGCCGCATATCTCAATTTATTGTAAAAAATCCATAAATCTTAACTCAATCATAAATGACTTCATCCATCAATTATATATCGCCTATTTGGATTTAATTTTCCTATAATTTACAGTCATATATCTGAATACACTGTCAAAAATCCATAAATATTTACTACAGTAGTTTGTTACATAATCTTACACTGCCGTATTTCTTCGTAATTATTATTGGAAAAATCATCATCTTTAAAGGTTGCGTAATTAATTTGTTATAATAATAATAATAGTTGATAATAAACCTGATGTGTAACCGAAAGGTATCAGGTTCGATTTTTATTTACACCCAGATAAAAAAAAGATGTTGATGTATTTAAATTGATTTAACTTAAGTACTATTCTGGCTGGTTGTAAAAAATTGTCAAATCACAATTAACTTACCAGTTTGTACTTTATACATCGAAAATGTAATACAAATATACTTTTTTTGTATATTCTAAAGAAGAACATTGAACTTGAGAAAACTACTTTAAATTGAGTTTTTTTAAATAATGTACCATTTTTTAAGTCTGTTTTTTTTCGGTAATTGCAATTTAAAATGACTCAACATCAGCATTTCAAAAGTTGGAACTTCCAAAAAACTATGTTATTTTTATTTTTTTAAGGAAGAAAGAATTTTATGAGATAATTTTTTTGAATAAATGAAATGTTTTTACAATCTGACTAAATTAAAAACAGAACCTATGTTTCTAACTTATTCCTTTATTTTTAACGTTATTCAGTACACCCGCAGAAACTCCATAAAATCTGAAACTTTCCTGAAGAAAATGCTCACAAAATCAAATTTTCAATACCGCAATCAATTACCCAAGTTTCCAGCAAAATGTTAATATTTATTTTTCAAAGACGCTGATATATTAAAACAAAGTCGTTGATTATATTTCCAAGTATCTTTTCCAATTTATTGTGATACAATTTCGTTATATAAAGTACAAGCTGGTGAGTTTATAGCCTTTTATCAATCTTTTCCGACCAAACAGTATTCGCCCTCGTTGACTTGCTTGACAATAAATATTACATCGTTATTCAATGACGAAATGTATTCCTCGCAGTGTTTGGTATACACGTATGCCTCTTCTTTGTGTCTCCATCTGATCCTTTCAGGCACCAACAGCTGTTCTATAATGCATTTTAACTAGCGTGTCTTTCGATTATCCAAATCATTATATCCAGTTGCTGTTCATCATTGGTGTGATATCTTGGTTCAATGATTATGCTTTCGTCATATGGTGTGGTCTTATCAGTTCTTATTGGATTTTGTTGTTCTTTCTTTTCAAAATCGATAGAAAAATTTTGTATTCTCTGTTATTCTTTGAAATGATAACCTTTATCTTGGATATAATGCAGATAGAAAGAAGATGTTACGCTTAAGATGAACAAAGCATGGTCCAGCCACGTAGACAATGATAACCTTTATGTTGGATATAATGCAGATTGAAAGAAGATGGTACGCTTAAGATGAACAAAGCATGGTCCAGCCACGTAGACAATGATAACCTTTATGTTGGATATAATGCAGATTGAAAGAAGATGTTACGCTTAAGATGAACAAAGCATGGTCCAGCCACGTAGACAATGATAACCTTTATGTTGGATATAATGCAGATTGAAAGAAGATGTTACGCTTAAGATGAACAAAGCATGGTCCAGCCACGTAGACAATGATAACCTTTATGTTGGATATAATGCAGATTGAAAGAAGATGTTACGCTTAAGATGAACAAAGCATGGTCCAGCCACGTAGACAATGATAACCTTTATGTTGGATATAATGCAGATTGAAAGAAGATGTTACGCTTAAGATGAACAAAGCATGGTCCAGCCACGTAGACAATGATAACCTTTATGTTGGATATAATGCAGATTGAAAGAAGATGGTACGCTTAAGATGAACAAAGCATGGTCCAGCCACGTAGACAATGATAACCTTTATGTTGGATATAATGCAGATTGAAAGAAGATGGTACGCTTAAGATGAACAAAGCATGGTCCAGCCACGTAGACAATGATAACCTTTATGTTGGATATAATGCAGATTGAAAGAAGATGTTACGCTTAAGATGAACAAAGCATGGTCCAGCCACGTAGACAATGATAACCTTTATGTTGGATATAATGCAGATTGAAAGTAGATGTTACGCTTAAGATGAACAAAGCATGGTCCAGCCACGTAGACAATGATAACCTTTATGTTGGATATAATGCAGATTGAAAGAAGATGTTACGCTTAAGATGAACAAAGCATGGTCCAGCCACGTAGACAATGATAACCTTTATGTTGGATATAATGCAGATTGAAAGAAGATGTTACGCTTAAGATGAACAAAGCATGGTCCAGCCACGTAGACAATGATAACCTTTATGTTGGATATAATGCAGATTGAAAGAAGATGGTACGCTTAAGATGAACAAAGCATGGTCCAGCCACGTAGACAATGATAACCTTTATGTTGGATATAATGCAGATTGCAAGAAGATGTTACGCTTAAGATGAACAAAGCATGGTCCAGCCACCTAGACAATGATAACCTTTATGTTGGATATAATGCAGATTGAAAGAAGATGTTACGCTTAAGATGAACAAAGCATGGTCCAGCCACGTAGACAATGATAACCTTTATGTTGGATATAATGCAGATTGAAAGAAGATGTTACGCTTAAGATGAACAAAGCATGGTCCAGCCACGTAGACAATGATAACCTTTATGTTGGAAATAATGCAGATTGAAAGAAGATGTTACGCTTAAGGTGAACAAAGTATGGTCCAGCCACGTAGACAATGATAACCTTTATGTTGGATATAATGCAGATTGAAAGAAGATGGTACGCTTAAGATGAACAAAGCATGGTCCAGCCACGTAGACAATGATAACCTTTATGTTGGATATAATGCAGATTGAAAGAAGATGGTACGCTTAAGATGAACAAAGCATGGTCCAGCCACGTAGACAATGATATCCTTTATGTTGGATATAATGCAGATTGAAAGAAGATGGTACGCTTAAGATGAACAAAGCATGGTCCAGCCACGTAGACAATGATAACCTTTATGTTGGATATAATGCAGATTGAAAGAAGATGGTACGCTTAAGATGAACAAAGCATGGTCCAGCCACGTAGACAATGATAACCTTTATGTTGGATATAATGCAGATTGAAAGAAGATGTTACGCTTAAGATGAACAAAGCATGGTCCAGCCACGTAGACAATGATAACCTTTATGTTGGATATAATGCAGATTGAAAGAAGATGGTACGCTTAAGATGAACAAAGCATGGTCCAGCCACGTAGACAAAATGAACGATAAAATATTGTATTTGGCAAAACTAATATACTCGTATACAAGTGATACGTAGTAGACGATGTAAGAAATTGGAGAATACCTAAAAACGTATCGCTTGACTAAATAAATAAATATCTAAGAAAGTATACCATATAAAAGCTTTATTTTAAGAAAGTACGCATGAATCGTTTAAAAAATAATTACAATGATATTAAAAAAAAAAAAACAATTTATATAACGCTGTTTAGGGAAGACGCTCTCCTCGTTAGTGTTCTTACTCGGGACTCGAACTCTTTATATTAAAAGATAAGAAATATTTCAAAATAAATATATATAAGTTGAGCGTAAGAATAGGAATGTAGTGGCTGTGGTCATAAGATAAGGTATTTCCACGCATCTGGATTTGTTCAGAAAAACATATTTAATTAACCCTTCCTGTTCTGGGATGTGTAACTAGTATACATTGCTTCTAAAAACTTTAATATCTCTATAAATATAATAAATACTGGGTTCAGATTTTAGGTATTCCTCCGTAATACATTTACGCATTGAATGAAAAAAATAATATTAATAATAATAAGCACTTATCGACCACATCAGAGATATTATGTGAAAATCGGGAATAAATTCACCAATACAATCAAACGTGTGCCAGTGTGGGACGAAGGTTTATTCATTCTAAAAAACCGCTGTGGGTGAGGAAGCGACGCTATTCACGTCTCACTCTACTTCGGTATATGGGAACGCAAAATTAGGATCTCAGTTCACTCACTTCTGTCACTTCAGTAGCTCAAGAGACTTTCGTTTGAGGTGGTCGTTTTGCCCGTTTTGTGAACGTCGGCCAATGTTTTTTTTATTTTTATATTTTCAGCAATTAAATTTCAATAATTATCACTTTTGACTCCAAATTTATTTAATTAAAGCGATTGGCTATGAATATTCTTAGTTTTTCGATTTTAATTCGCTCATTTTTACATGTGTATTGAATACACAGCACCGGAACACGCGATTTTTTTTTTAGTACAGGAAGAGAAAAGTTAAAAAAACCTACCGAAAATTTACCAATGAAAGACGAACTTTAAAGAAACCTTCATAGATCTTCCGATATGTGATAGTAACATAGGAATGTGAGACAGGATAGAATAAAATACAGATATATTCTCTCTGCCTATTCCCAATAGAGGAATAGCATGATAGTGATGAAACAGATTTTTTACATTTATTTTAATTTTTGTTTCCTTCCCTTTAACAAAGGTTAAAAATCTCTTTGGAATGTTCTCATTTAGAACACAATTTATCATCCATTTACTGAGGGGATCTTACAAAACGAAGCAGCAAGAAAGACGTTTACCCACAAAAGCGTCCGTTTCGAGACGTGCTTTTATTAATAAATATACGAATATTGTTTTCTTCGAGTGAGGTGCTCAACCCCAATTCTAAGTATATTATCATACCAAATCTTGGATTCACTCACATTGGGGATAAATAAAATCTCAACCAACCCTCCAACCGTTGCAAAAAGCATTTTTAGATTATCCAGGAAACAAAGTGCTAGCCACGTTATCCCATTGTTAATAATAATCCTATCTCAAAGGAAGGAAGGAGCTTTGCAAGGATGGATTTATTATTTAAGGAGATAAGATGCTGCAATGACTGAATATTGAATTTCGCTTCCGGAAGTATCTTTGAACTGGGTTTTATATTCCATTTGCAATAATAGACTTAACTTGTAGTTTTTTAATTCATTTTCAAGAACGGTGGCGAAGTTTCGCTTCGGTGAATACCTGTGTTATTTATTTATTTATTTAATTAACGACACAACAGTGTCTTTATATACAAATGAACATGTGACAGGTAATAAATTACTTAAAATTATTGACAAATAATACAACTTTATCTTAAACTAACATGAAGATACAAAAAGCAGTAGAATAAATTACAGTCATCGTTTTAAAATTATTTAATAATCTTTGAGAATTTTGTGGGAATTTTATGGATATATATTGAGATATAGAAAACACATGGCCTCATTAGTGGAACGAGATGCAAGTTGCTTTGCAGAATTAAAAGCTTCACACGTGCTGATGCAGGGTTACTCAACTCCAGAGGCAAAATATTGTCCTTAATATTTGGTTTTTATTACGTTATTTATATTTATAAAGGAGAGCACAAAGTAAGTAGCTATTTCTAAATATTGTTGTAATATTCTGGCGAATACTATATATACTTATATTAAAAATTTATAGAAACATACATTGGCAGTTATAAAGTTTTATTTCCCATAAGACCATAAACAGTGTAAGTAATATGTATTTAGTTGTACTAAACCTGAAGATAACACAATGAATTTTGAAAGGTCCATAGTCATATTTTAAATAAATATTTATTTATTTATTTAATTAACGACACAACAGTGTCTTTATATACAAATGATTATGTGACAGGTTATAAATTACTTAAAATTATTGACAAATAATACAACTTTATCTTAAACTAACATGAAGATACAAAAAGCAGTAGAATAAATTACAGTCATCGTTTTAAAATTATTTAATAATCTTTGAAAATTTTGTGGGAATTTTATGGATATATATTGAGATATAGAAAACACATGGCCTCATTAGTGGAACGAGATGCAAGTTGCTTTGCAGAATTAAAAGCTTCACACGTGCTGATGCAGGGTTACTCAACTCCAGAGGCAAAATATTGTCCTTAATATTTGGTTTGTATTACGTTATTTATATTTATAAAGGAGAGCACAAAGTTAGTAGCTATTTCTAAATATTGTTGTAATATTCTGGCGAATACTATATATACTTATATTAAAAATTTATAGAAACATACATTGGCAGTTATAAAGTTTTATTTCTTAAATAAAGACATAATAAACTATTTTGACGTCAGCATTCAGTATGGCAAAATAAGAAATGATAACATAGGAACCATTTTTGGGAAGTCTTATCAAAAGTGGTGATTGTATATGAACAATACACAAATCTAATACAATACACAATACCAAAAACCGAATGTGTTGCTATAGGAGAGGAATAGAAATTTGAAGTCGATTTCCCCTTCATCGAATAAATTGATTATTCCGAATGTATCCAATACGGCAGCGTATTAAAATACAGTTTTTGCTATTGCTGGGTATACTAAACTCCCTGGACAGACTCAAATTTCCCTGGACAGACATGGTGACAAATACCGAAGTCCTGAGGCGAGCTAGAGCTGACAGGGATTTGTTGTCCACTATAAAAGTTAGAAAGATTTCATATCTGGGTCACGTGCTGCGTGGAGAGAAGTACCACTTGCTCCAGCTTATATTGAAGGGGAAAATCGAGGGACACCGGGGGCCCGGAAGAAGACAGATGTCCTGGCTGCGGAATGTGAGGGAGTGGACCGGCATCCGGAGTGTAGAGGAGCTGTTCCGGGCGGCTCAGGACCGAGACGGATTCGCCGAAGTGATCGCCAACGTTGGGGGGACCCGACAGGGCACTTAGAAGAAGAAGAAGGGTGTACTATATATAGAGTATGGAATGGTCTCACTTTTAATGTTAGAGATATATATGTTATGGCGTGTGTATCTTTTTTTTTTAACCTGGCGAGTTTATTACCATGTCAGTTTATTACCAGGCAATCTCTTCCAACCAACCAAAAAGATGTTTTTATAGGTCCTAAGTGTTAACCAAACTGGAATCCTATTTTAAAAAAATCTGGGTTCAGCGGGGATCAAACCCGCAACCTCCGGATTGGCAGACAAGTGTCTTACCACCAGGCCACGGAGGTCGTCAACAATTTTAGGAAACACTAAAAGATAACAATGTCCACATACACTATAATACTACACGTAAAGCCTAACATGTTTATTTCACAAAGGTTTCTTTGTAGTTCGTTTTCCTTTGGTAAGTTTTCTGCGGTTTTCTTGCCAAAAATATTTTTTGGTATATGAGGATACGGGGAAGTACCTTATCTAATGGCTGCAACCACTTTCATTAAATCTGTCAGTAGGTGGGTTCAAGTCCCGAATTGAAGCGCTTCTCATGAGAATTCGCTCTCTTAACTGCGTTACGTAAGTTGTCCTTTCATTATTATTTTTTTTAAATTTTATAATTAAAAGAAGGTGCCAGGTTAAAATTTAACATAAAGAACATTGAAATCGTTCGGTCATGTAGTAAGAATGAATTATGAAAGATTTAGAAAAAAATATTTGAAAAAAGTACGAGAACATCGGGAAGACCTTTGTGAATATAATTTACAGGGTTTTATGTCCACTTCGGAATCGGTTCAAATTATGGTGTTTTATGTTAGTGAAACTGAAACTGCCATGGTTTCAGTGGTTGTGCAACATATAAAACGGGGCTGCGTCGCGGAGCAAACACTTGCAGAGCCTCTAAAGCTAATTATATTCTACAAATAGTAATGCTCATTATAATTTGAGAATGTTCTCCATTTCAGTATATTTTGTCATTGACCGTTACTTAATTTTATATTGAACGGGATGTTTATTTTTTTAATAAAAAAATCTCATATCCAAAATTTAAAAAATAGTGGTGATGATAATGCAGTATTGACGTGGCCATGTGGATAGGATCGGTACCGACAGAATCTCGTACAGAGTAGTAAATGAGATCACCGCAGGGCATTGCATACTAAGAAGAATGCCTTAAGAGGAAAAAATAGCTGGTGTTCTACATCCCAAGAATAATTTTTGCAGCCTAACAGATCTAAGATCTATATCAAGAAGATGAATTTTTTCTGCAAAAAGAACTGTAGGGAATACCAACGTCCCTAAATATTGTCAACATGCACGGTCAACGACCGATGAATCAACCTTTGGATGTGTACAAGGGTCACATACCAGAACGTCAATATTGTTTACACGCAAATAATATTTACGTTGCATTCCACGGTAGAGGGAGAGCGCATCGCGTTGTCTCACCGTTTCGGCAATAAATATTCTACCCACTATATCATTGGCAACGTCTGCGACCACCTCGGCACGCACAGGAGTGAGATCAAGATATACTGCGGACGCATTCACGCACCCCGTTCTGAAATTGTATATATACCTACTTATCGACAAATAATAATCACTTATTATTATTCACTTGACCATTCATCGCTGTTTACTATTCATCGATTATTCCCTCTCACTTCCCGCATTCCTGAATCGACGTATTTTATTTTAAATACAAAACAAATCATAATCATCACGACGTATCAATAAAGCATCCCGCTAAATTGATGACCCCGAACGAAAAGGAACACAGAATTCGACTAAAGCGAATACAGCGATGTCAACAACATCATCATCAGCACGTCCTACTAGGACATCCGCTAAAGAACAATTTACTGCTAAGACGTTGCAGACGGTTTTATTTCAAAATAAGATGCAATGTTTTCTTAGTGAGTGAAAATATAGTTTTAAGGCATCTAAGATATTTCGACAGTATTTAACATAACTGATTTATGTACCATCTTCGATGAATGGGAATAAAAGTTGGATATAGGAAAATAATGAAAGAAGAAGAATATATGGCGAGAGTATGAAATTAATGAGAACTTAAGGGCGGATATGTTGTGGAAGATTTATTTATTAATTTTCTCAATACAGACTCAGCCCAATTACATTGAAAAATGCTAACATTGAAAAATATATATGTAAAAACTATCTATACATATACGATACACATACATACACATATATTCAAAGTCACTTAAATACGTTGTAGAGTGCTTTCTAATGCGCTCAAACTTAGAAGAAATTTTTTTCTTACTTTTGGTAATGTAATATAAAATATGTCAATACCCGAAGCAGTCCCATTCAAAAGAGTTATTACGTATGTTATTGAGAGCAGTTCTTGCCGGCGCAGTCTAGTGTAATGGTTAGGAACATTTATCGCTAATCTTTGTAGTGATGCTGGACAGCTCTAAAGAGATGGCGACGCCATTTGGATATGTAAGATGGTTGTGCATGTAATACAAATAAATGAAGGAAAAACTACAATAGTAAAACAATATATATAATGCAAGTGTGAGTGGAAAGAGTGATACAAAAATACTAAAAAAAGCATAGTTGAATCAAGGGAATAATGTTTTAAAAGATGGCAACGTCAACAGTAATAAAAATTGTAAGAGTTGTACCAGAGGGTGTATGGATGTAAAAGAAGTGACAAATATGTGTCGAGACAGAATAATCTTGCGCATTGTCGTCTCTGCCTGCCTTAGCAGGAAAATGGCGCGGCTTGTTGTATGTATGTAAATTATCGATTTTTTTTTTGGTTTTCACTCCACAATTTTGTGTTCCAGAAATTATAAAATAATACAAGATTTTTTTTATTAAATTAGAGAATGAAATATTTCATAGTGAACGGCAAACATTCGCGGCCTTCACGAGGCGGAGCAGTGGCATAAAGTGTTCTCAAAACTAATTAAAACTAAAACCGTAATTAGCATTGGAAGAAAAAATACAGTTGAAATATTACACGAGTATAATATCGCGGCGTCGTGCTGCGGAAAAAGTGTATTGGTTGTATTAGATGTGCGCTAATTAGGGGCGTAAACTTATAAAAAGTCTCTATTTAACCAAAAGTTCAAAATCAAAAGTGTAGATTAAAATTTTATCTAAGAGTATTTAAAAGATATTAAGTCCAATAATATTTATTTGCCTATAGCGGTTTTTCTTTAATTAATCTAGTATACGCTCTAAATATCATTGAAAATAAAGCTTGGCTGGAACTTTAATTCAATAAACAACACAAAAAAATCTAACAGGTCATATGTATGCATATAATATGCGCGCGCCGGCGGAGAAAACACGTGCACGCGATTTCGGGTCACCCACACAACAAATGAACTACTGGCAGCTCATCACCAGAGCTAAGTAGATATATCCGTTATTTATACTGTTATACATTCCATTAAAGCTTTTTAAAAGCATCTAGTATTTTTAAAGAATTCATTTATTCAAACTTTCAAAGGACAATTTTATAAAGCGTTGTTTATAGAGCAAATTATTTTTAAAGGCACTCTAACTCTGGATTTGAACCCACTATTATCAAACAAATTACGCCTGGCAACTATAAAAGTGCCCGAAAAAATCAAGTATAAGACTTTCTTTGTATAGAGTACACATTGAAAGGTGTTCAAGATGTTTTAAGTGAAAACCAGACTGGAAACTTTTTTTTTAAAACTTGGCTCCAGCAGAAATTGAACCTGTAACCTCCGGGCTAGAAGACAGCTATCTTACCAACTAGGGCCCGGAAGTCGTCGTTTCCTACACTACAGGTTACAACTTGTGCTTAGGGTGTTAGTCCTGTATCATATATGTGGACCATAAAATTACACTAAAATAACATCTTCCCAATACCTCAAATTATAAATACTCGTATAAAATTCGCATTTTCAACATTTTATGATATTGTCTTATATTTTTGGATGATTTATAAAAATGATAAAATATTGTTTTTGTCTGGAATACATGTAATTTACAAATAAGCTATACGAATATTGAAACAGGTCAGAGATTACGATTTACCGCTGGAAAACCTAATTTATTATTTTATTATAAAAATATATATGAACTCGAAGTAATACATATTCTTATTCCCCTAAAAGCAAGCCGGAAAAAATGGCTATGCTGTACGGGGAAAGTAGAAAAATTGCAGATTTCGAATCGATAATCTTCTACACATTAAGACAAATAATTAGATGTAAAAACATCATTAAGATAAACAATATTTGACCTAGTGGGTCTACACAAGGAACGTTCCCTATTGTAAATTGTTGAAAGCAATAGTACAATTTAAACGATAATATTGAACACTTTAACATCATTCCAAACGTACTAAATGTGTACAACGAAAGTTTAAAGTTAAATGCATTTTTCGGGCATTGTTTATTTCAATAAGTTGAGTAGTTTGTTTGCATCATTTTTCGGCCATTTTTTATTTCAGTAAGTTGAGTAGTTTGTTTGCATAATTTTTCAGCCATTTTTTATTTCAATAAGTTGAGTAGTTTGTTGGTATCATTTTTCGGGCATTGTTTATTTCAATAAGTTGAGTAGTTTGTTTGCATCATTTTCGGCCATTTTTTATTTCAGTAAGTTGAGTAGTTTGTTTGCATAATTTTTCAGCCATTTTTTATTTCAATAAGTTGTTTGTTGGTATCATTTTTCGGCCATTGTTTATTTCAATAAGTTAAGTAGTTTATTGGCATCATTTGTCGGCCATTGTTTAATTCAATAAGTTAAGTAGTTTGTTGGCATCATTTGTCGGCCATTGTTTTTGGCATCATTTAAAAGATGGGACAAAATAAACAGACTTTTCGGTAATTTAAACTTTTACTGCCGCTAACAACTAAACGTAACAAAAAAAACATATGAATATTTTTTTTAATAAGCAATCCACCCAAACTAGGATGATGTGCGCCACCACATAAAATACATGAAATTATATAACTCAATATAAGAAAACCAATTTAAAAAAATGTCAATTCTAGATAATTCTAGATAGTTCAAGTTTCAACTAATTAACCCTTATCTTGGTAAAGTTCAATTTATCCAAATATTAACGTTTTTCTTTGGTGATTCCTTGTTATATGGTAAGTTATGAAAAAATAATTGAGGAAAAAAATCACAACATTTCCTTATAGGTTTTTTTTTATGTAACACCCCCGTTACATTGACAAAATATCAATTTTTATAAAACACAAAAAGCGCTATAAAATAATTCTATAATCTAAAACAAGAACAATATTTACATAGCTAAATTATCAACAACTCAAATGGTTTGAATAATTTTTCTATACATGTAATGATTAAATAAGATATTTAAAGATTATTTACCCCAATTTTCAAAACGCGTCCACGCTATCCAGACATGTTGATCCGATGTCGTTTGAAAGCTGGAAGTGTTGTCAATATTTATCACCAGATGATACCACTGCACACAATAGTGCATGTATAGTATTTGAATGTGTTGCCATTTTTGAAATCACGTTAGAGTTTCTGGGTTTTAAAAAAAATCCTAAATATAGTGTAACACCTGTGTTACAATGCTATGATAAAGGTTTTAAACTTCAAAAATTCAACAATTGATTTTTAAATGTAAAAGTTATTCGAAGAAAGAAGATACGCAACATTCATTGGACGCGGCAAAGATATGGCTTTTAGTAAAATTAGATATGTACTTTTGTATGATGATAATTTAGTAAGCGATCGTGTCGAAATTTATTTAAATAAATCGTAATGGTGGTACGATATTTCAAAATGGTGCTCACTCTAAAAGCCGGTTACCGTTGATGACTACCAAATCAAGACTTTGGTTGAGAATAACAAGTGTTCTCTACGACACGAAAGATTGCCGAGATACAAAAAACAATATCGAAAAACCACAGTCTAAGACCACTTGGTGCCATTTTGCGTTTGAATTTGACCTATAAACAAGTACTTTCCGGATAATCTATTAAAATTCTAAACTTAATAGCAATTGGGTGATATAGTACCACCGTCAAGCAATAAGTCTATTAATGTTTGCACACTTCTCCTTACTTACTTTACGCACGTTGTTTAAAAAAATCAATGAACGAAATTACAGGAGGGAAGCCGATCGATTAATCAACTGGTTTACCTCTTAACCTTCCTGCTGTAATTCCACCGAGACTCATTCACGTCTGAGATCATTAAAGCTTTTTTGAACCACTTTGAGCCTCTTTTTACACATTTTTTAGAAGGAAAAAAATTAACACTGTATAGGGAAAATCTACGACATCATCATTTTACGATTTTTCTTTTATTTAAGTAGTGATTAACTGTCATTTATTCTTGTTTTTCATTTCATTTTTTTTGCAACCTTGTAGTTAGCATACTTGCTTTAACTTTTTTTTTTTTTATTATCAGCGGTCCTGGCCTAACAGGGGCCCTTCATTAAATTTCAGGTGGATTCACTAATAAACTGGGTTTAATTTTAGATATATGAATAATTGTTTTTCTGTAGCTTATATGTTGCTCATTAAAAAATTTAAAGCGCAATTAACTCTTCCTTTCCTGTGATGTGTAACTAGTACACATTGCTTCTAAAAACTTTAATATCTCTATAAATATTATAAATACTGGATTCAGATTTAAGGTGTTCCTCCGTAATACATTTACGCATTGAATGAAAAAAAAAATATTAATAATAATTAGCACTTATCGGCCACATCAGAGATATTTTGTGAAAATCGGGAATAAATTCACCAATACAATCAAACGTGTGCCGGTGTGTGATGTAGGTATATTCATTATAAAAAAACTGCTATGAATAAGGAAGTGACGCTATTTACGTCTCACTCTCACTCTACTTCGGTATATGGGAACGCAAGAAATAAAATCTCAGTTTAAATTTTTTAAATCCATTTGACGTTGTCTCTTTGCCCGTTTTGTGAACGTCGGCCGATGTTTTTTTTTTCATGTTTTAAGCAATTAAATTTCAGTTTTTATCACTTTTGACTTCAAATTTAAATCATTTAAGCGATGGGCTATGAATATTCTAATTTTTCCGATTTTAAATCGCTCATTTTTACACGTACCATATATTGATGTGTATTATACACAGCACCGGAACGTGCGGATTTTTTAGCACAGGAAGAGAAAGGTTAAAGAAAACAAAATAACGTTACATAAACTATTAACAGCAGCAGATTATAACTGTCAATCGTCTTGGAAGTTTAATTATCTCCTTGCTTTCGAAAATTTTGATTCGATCTATCAAGACTGAGTGCTTGTTGCAACAGTTTGCATATAATAAACCAATACATAAAGACGCGTCTTTCATTCACAAGATGAATGGCCATTATATTATATCACGAGATAAAAGACTATCATCACAATGATACCACCTCCCAGTAATAACATGGCTCTATGGTACTACTATCGTCACTGGAGGAGTGTACTCAAGGGGCTCAGGATTAATAACAACTCAACAAAATATTTTTTTTACTGGTGAATCTCATCACGATGGGATACTGGTAGACAGGTGACGCTTATGAGTGTATCAATGATAATGGTGAAGTTCTTCTTTAAAGCTTCTCTCTACTTCGGAGAATGGCGATCATCGTGGTGGCGTATGTATGAGGCAGCGTGGCCTATGAGGCAGCAACTCTGAAAAATATATTATATTGTATATATTATTACACTTTTGTTGTATACAATACCACCTGGTGGTCTTAATGTCATGTGGCAATCTCTTCCAACCAACCATAAAGCTGTTAAAGTGGCCTTAAATGAAAATCAGACTAGAATCTTTTTTTCTTAATCAGGATTCAAGCGAGATTTGAACCCGCAACCTCCGGTTCTCGAGACAGTCGTCTTACCAACTAGGCCACGGAGGTCGTCGAAGGATACATAATACCTCGACCAAATTACTTCCGTGAGTTCTTTAACCAGAAGTTATTCTTCTGCCTTGAATCTATCTCTGGAAAATCAGTTGGAGGCTCTAAGACCCAGGCAGAACAAATATATAATATCTTGCTTCTGGCAATATATGTCCAAAGTACTGTAAATTTTGACGTGTGACTCTGCCTTTCGAAGAAGCAACTTTGAGTAATTCCCAATTTATTTTGAACTCGTCCATGGTTTGATTATATTGAAGATAGTATTTTTAACGTAAAATTATTGTTGTATTAGCAAAATAATCACCTTAAACTAGTTCCATGATCCCTCTTAGATAGGAATTTGAAGAGCTCAAGTAGGTATTGTTTTAGTATTGAAATAAAGGCTAAGGAAATTTTCATAAACCTTATTGATTTTATGGTTTAACAAATTTCTCCATATCGAAGTGCGTATGGATCAAATTTCTCCATATCGAAGTGCGTATGGATCAAATTTCTCCATATCGAAGTGCGTATGGATCAAAAGAACTACTTCAAATAATTTATCATTGCCTTTTTCGACTTTATTTGTACATTTTAAGTAATAAGGTTTTACAACTTATCAAGTCAATAATATGTGGCAGAAATATTAAACAATTAATCAACAATCAGTCAAAAGCATCGACCTATTTTTCCATGTTTATGTGTCCTTAATAAAATGCAGACAAGGGCGTAGCTTTTTGGGGGCACTACAAATCAAAGGCAATAAACCCAGATCAATATAATTTGACAGTGCCCTATTTAAATAACTTGTTTTGTTAGTCTTTTTTTTTTCATGTACTTTATATACATATAATTACATGTCAAGTAAATAAATAAATAAATGTCTTAAATATATCTTTGAGTATACAATTATCAAACTTTTTCGTTAATTCTGATTTAATGACGTAGATCACTCAATGAAAATATGTAACGATGAAATATGACAGTCTTAACCAAAAATGAAAACAAAGTTATCAATCAAATGAAAATATGTTGTTTATAGTAAAGGCATTAACGTTGTAGAGGTTTAAAGACATTGTAATTTATTTTTAACAAACACTGTTTATTCCACTTTTTTGTGACGGTATAACCCTACCGGTTTCAAGGCTTTCACCTCATCTTCAGGGGAGCGCAAACAAGACAAGTCTTGTTTGCGCTCCCCTGAAGATGAGGTGAAAGCCTTGAAACCGGTAGGGTTATACCGTCACAAAAAAGTGGAATAAACAGTGTTTGTTAAAAATAAATTAAAATGAAAATATTTTGTAATTTATACCTTTTCGGAAACATCGTCAATATTTTAAAAAACCAATTCAGTATTTATTTTTTACTTTCATATTTTCAGAACAAATCACTTAAAAAATATTGTTTCTTATACTCTCGTTGTTAACAGTATAATCTAGAAAATTTGTTGACAAGCTTTTTCAACCATTAAAGAAATATTAAAGAGGACTTGAGTGAAAACATGTCTGAAAGCCTCTTTTAATAAAATTGGTTACCAACAGTAAAGACGTTATTATCAGCCTTTTTTGTGAGTGTATTGGCTTAATGTGTGCAATATGTTGCAATTAAGCGAGCACACGACCTTGAAAGATCAACGCCAAAGTTTTCATGACAAATTGATTAAACTTCCAAGACGATTGGAAGATATCTTATCATCTAGACCATTGAGGTCATTATAAAGGCAAAAACTTTATTTGGTTCTTGAACTGTGATCCAACAATGTTGTAGAAACCGTGTATCGGTTTGCTGGAGCAATGAAATAGAGACACTAACTGACATCACGCTATATTGAGGGGTTTTAAAAGGCTTAGGTGCGTTATGGCTGGGATCCGATGGACGCGTCCTTAGTTGAAGAATTTTCATATTTGAATATTTTTATAAGTAAGCTTGAATAATATAATCACGCTTTATTATAATATAAATATAATTTTCGAGTTTACCATAAACATTTTAAAACAACTTAATAATAATTGACCCAATTCAAATTGACGCAATTCTCTCGCTAAATCTGTTCGAATCAGCCACTAAACTCAACGATGATGATCTCGAATATCTGGTTCGTAGTGTTAAGTGTAAGATTTTAGTGACATGCTAGAACTGAAAGAAGTATAATTTAAGTTGATTTTATGCTAATAAGGCCTCATTAACATAGTTTAAGAACAAAAACACTTAACGTAAATACTACAGTATAAAATATTTTTCTTAACCCTATTTTCATGTATCGTATTTCTATTTTGGAGAAATAAGCTATTGTTTTTTTAAGTCGTTTGTTATTTTCTGAGACACTTTTTTTCAATGAGAATATTTTGTGCATGTTAATTATGTTCGTCGCATGGTGGAGTTATTCTTAAACAAACATTAATTTAAAAGCACAACAACATATTAAATTATATACAACATTTATAAATTT
The DNA here is from genome assembly GCA_949825065.1 of Odontocerum albicorne. NCBI lineage: Eukaryota > Metazoa > Arthropoda > Insecta > Trichoptera > Odontoceridae > Odontocerum > Odontocerum albicorne. The sequence goes on from OX463844.1 coordinate 5,375,887, forward strand.
CTTGATAATAAAACTTAACTGGTGAAAAAATTACGGTGTAATTTTTTCACCAGTTATTTTGCTTTCTTTTGCTTTCAGAGTGGAAGTCACGAGTGCGTGTACTTGAGAATAATTAATAGCTTTTTTATTGACATAATCGGGATAGGCAAAAGGACAGAGCGCCAGATTTTATTATCGTTATATACATATTTTATCGCCTTCCTTTGGTATTTTTCTACCCCACTTTCTACTTATATTTTCTCTGAACATTTTGTTTTGTTAGTATATTTAAGGGACAAAAAATAATAAAAGGAATGAAGAACTTGATAGTCACAAGCGAGATACAGATAATTCTACGAAACTGACAATATCAGGTTTACGCTTGAGTTTGTTTTCAAAATTAAATACCTGCGTAATATTACTTAAAATGAAACAATGAAAAGCATATTTTCAGGTAACATTAACTTTAGGAGCATTCTCAAAACTACCTTTATTACACAAAGTTGCAGCACTCATGAAACATGCGGGGGTTATTTGAATATATGGATACCTCAATTCGGCGTAATTTTATCAAGTTTGTTTTATTACAATTTTTACAGGCTTTAATATAAGTACCTCTTCGTCTCGAAACGAAGAAATAAGAAAAATATGGCTTCTCTTCAGGATATTAAATTACATTCATCCCACCTTTACATCTGGTTATTTCACTTTTATACCTTTTTTACTGTCAAATTGAAGCTCTTCCGCGCAAACTCTTATGAAGCTCATTTTGGTTTTATATTATTTTGACAGACATACAATTGTTTCGAAAACTTTGAAGATATGTATCGACCATAAAGCGGGAGATAAAATTTGCGATTTGCTACGAATTTTACGTCACGTGTCTCTCTCAATCTTTCTATGCTGGATCCTGTTAGACGGATAATGAAAATTTTACAGCTTCTCTCCTTTCATTTTTACTTGCACGTCGATGCGGGTCAAGAGAGTTCAAAAATATCCAGCGCTAGTGTAACCCATAAAATTAATTTACTTTTCATTGGATTGAGTTATAAAATAACCAAATTGGTTTTCGCAAAACCAAAATAACTTTATTGTTTTTTTTTATACACTATTTAAATTAGTAATAGAGGTTTGTGTAACCTGTAGTCGTTTTAATATATTTTAGCACCTTCATGCAAATACTTGTGGTGGATTCGGATAGTTGTTTTCCTATCAACCGCTTTTCCTTCCTTATTATTTTATAAACTCATTTTCTGTGCTATATCCGGATTATTCAAAGTGCATGTGTCCTGGTCTGTCTGACTTACGATTTCCTCAATTTCAGTATGTTATAAATGCGACTGCTAGATTAATATAATATTTTAAACATTATTTATAGTTAAGGCATTAACATTGTGGAGGCTTAAAGACATTGTAATTTTTTTTATCAAACACTGTTTATTACACTTTTTGTAACGGTATAACCTTACCGGTTTCAAGGCTTTCGCCTCATCATCAGGGGAACACAGGTGTCTGCTTGAAAGGCTTGAAACCGGTAGGGTTGTACCGTTATAAAAATGGAATAAACAGTGTTTGATAATAACCAATTACAATGTAATTAAAATTAGTTAAATTGGCTACAATCAAAATAACGAAACTTTCAAAAACATCGAAAATATTATAAACAATCGGAAACTAGAAGTTATTTCAATTAAATATGTATATCTATAATTAAACTTTTAATATGGAAGTTTTTCAAAATAACGAGACAATACAAATTATGTATAATGTAAATTTATTTGAGCATTTTGTCGTTTTTCACAAAACGGAAGAGTTAAAATTTACCCGTTTACTTTGAAAAGTAAGGTTCAAGTTAGTTAGAATATTTTCACAACTTTATTTCCTTTGTTATTCGGTTACGATTTTCTTGATATCGTTTTTGTTGTAAAAACGAAAGGAACACCACACCGTGTTTAAAACGATGGACATTTTTTTCCACGCCATTTTTGACAGGAACTAGATATTACATATCAAAAATGGCAACACTAGCTATCTTACTCTAGCTCGTTCATGCGCAGTATTGTTTGTCTCGCTCAAATTTATTGAGTTCGATCTTTAATTACAGTAATTAATATTTTAAAATTATTTTTAAAAGAGAAGTAGGTATGTATTGTACTATTTTGAAATTCTGACTAAACAGGCCATCTTTTGATGTAACTTGCCAGGTTAGCGTGGTACATTATTTTTACAGTATGATGAGTTAAAGTTAGCTGATAAAAAGTACTATTTTTTATGATCGGACAAAAGAAATTTTTTTTTCGAACGTGCTGATTTTTTTTTTTATATCTGACTCCGACTAACAGCAGAGCTTAATTTGTTCTCTAACGGTGTACTAATTGTCCTGCTATTAGTATTATTTTTTCCCGTTTGGTAGATTAGGTTTCCCCACCTGGTAAGAGCTTTTCACGAATAAATTTTTAAGCCTATTTGTTTTACAGGTTTATAATTTATCAGAATAAAGTACAAAAAAAAACAATATTTAAGATATATTGTTTATAAAGATACACATTTTTTATTTAAAAAATACACTCGTTTTTGTGTGTATAAAGGGTTTTTCAAATTGAGCGTTTTTTTAATCCTTGGATAAAACACAGATGGCATCGTGAACTTGCCTAGGTTTTGTGACATTTGAAAAGTGTAATGACATTTATAAAAATGGAGACGTATAGAATGCAACAACGCGTTCAAATTATTGAATTATTTTATGTATTGTAATCTCCAGAAACGGTGATGTTAATTGGCCACCAAGATCATGTGATCTGACACCGTTGGACTATTTTTCTGGCGTTACGTGAAAATCCAGGTTTATAAAAATGACCTTCAATCAATTCCTGATCGGAAGGATGAAACTATTCGCATTATTGGTGAGTAAGAACCGCAGTAATGCCAAAATGTCATCAAAAATTTTAACAAAAGAGTGTACATCTGTGGAGCTGTAAGAGGTGAACATTTGGCAAATATTGTTTTTTGTGTTTAAATGTCATACATTAATGTCATATATTAATGTCATATAGTATACTTCAATGACCAATAAAAAGTTTTTTGAAATCAAAGCAAATTGCATGTTTTATTCAAGAATTAAAAAAATTTAATTAAAAAAATTTAATTAAAAAAATCGCTCAATTTGAAAGACCCGTTAGAAAACAAAATAAATTACTAAAACTATAGAAAAAAAACCATAAGTGAACTCGGCCATACAGGATTTCAACAAAATTTTCAGAACATGAATTATAATTTTAATAGCACTAGAATTTATGTCACATATTTTCCATTAATCCCCTCGACATATACGTTAATCGCTTATTAAATTTATTGGGTTAGACTTGTAATAAACTCGAATAAATATTCCTTAGCTATCAATTTTACTATATAATTATTTTCGTCATTAAATATGTATCGGGTTTTATAGCCATTAATAATACCGATAGGGATCGAGAGATTTAATATGCCCTCTCATATATTTAACATCAGATGTTTTGATAACTTAATTATTCAAGTTTAAAATACAGTGTTTAACGTAAATATTTTAACCGGCAACACCTGTAATGATCTGAACAAATTTATAATGAATTAACAAATATATTGTTTGTACAAAAAGTATTACATAACGTAAACAAATATATAACTGAAAAGCGTATGGCGTATATGGACAGGATCAACCGATGGAAACGTAGCTAAGTCAAATTTTAAAGGAAAGTGAAAGATTTGAATATTATCAAAGATGATTGTGGATGACTTATTATTTTTTATGGCTGTCCACTTCATCAATAGATTACTATTTTTTTAACCAAACTTCAGATCTCTTTTTGCAACCATATAAATACAACAGTTTTAAAATAAAAGCACCATTTATATAGCATCGTTTAGAGAGCAGACTCTCCTCAAAGTCACTTGAGCTCGGTTTGCAACTATATAAATACAACAATGTTTAAAATAAAAGCATCATTTATATAGCACCGTTTAGAGAGCAGACTCTCCTCAAAGTAACTCAAGCTCGGTTTGCAAATATATAAATACAACAATGTTTAAATAAAAAGCACCGTTTAGAGAGCAGACTCTCCTCAAAGTCACTCTAGCTCGGTTTGAAATTATATGAATACAACAATGTTTAAATAAAAGCACCGTTTAGAGAGCAGACTCTGGTCAAAGTCACTCTAGCTCGGTTTTCAACTATATAAATACAACAATGTTTAAAATAAAAGCGCCATTTATATACCACCGTTTAGAGAACAGACTCTCCTCAAAGCCACGTTAGCTCAGTTTGCAACTATATAAATACAACAGTGTATAAAATAAAAGCACCGTTTAGAGAACAGACCCTCCTCAAAGTTATTTTAGCTCGGTTTGCAACTTTATAAGTACAACAATGTTTTAAATAAAAGCACCATTTAGAGAGCAGACCCTCCTCAAAGTCACTCTAGCTCGGTTTGCAACTATATAAATGCAACATTGTTTAAAATAAAAGCACCATTTATATAGCACCGTTTACAGAGCAGACTCTCCTTATAGTCACTCTAGCTTGGAATTCGAAATGAATATTTTTGACATATTACATGATATATTAAAAAGTTTAATGTTATAATAAAGTTGTAGCTGTAACCATAAGCTTGGATAAGAAACTTCGTCGCATCTGAATATATTTAGAAAAAAACATATTTGGTAAGCAAACCTCTGAAAGCACACTAAGGGAAGATTTACTGCTAAGAAACGTTTGTAGATCTTTCGAGTAGTGATACTTACACATTTGGCTTTAGGCGGTGTGAAGTGAAGTGTATAATTATAAATATTGATAAGACTACACAGAAAGAGTTGTCTTCAAGTGATTCCTAAAGCTGCACGCGACATCCATATCTCTAACACTTGGAGACAAACAAAATGTTTACTGAAATGACATCGTGAACTCGATTTTTTATAAATAATTAACCATACCATCTTGTTTAGGTTTTATGTGATATTTTACAACAAAAAGAAATGATTTAATTGAAATGTTACTCAGATTTATGAAATATTATATAAACAAAATTTTAACTGAATTAACATCGTGATCTCTACTTTGTTATGAATCATTAATAAAACCATATTATTTGGCTTCCATATGACATTTTACAACAAAAAAAAATCGATTTAATTGAAATGTTACTCAAGAAAACAAACACCAACCAAAAATAAAGATCATCGATTTATTAAATATTTTACAAAAAAAATGTTAGAATTGAAATAACATCGTTCTACTTTTTTTATAAATCATTAATAAAACTATATTATTTGGTTTCCATATGACATTTAACAACAACAAAAAAACGATTTAATTGAAATGTTACTCAAGAAAACAAGCACTAACCAAAAATAAAGATCATCGATTTATTAAATGTTATACAAACAAAATGTTATTTGGTTTCCATATGAAATTTAAGAACAAAAAACGCTTTAATTAAAATGTTATTCTAAAAACAAGCACTAACCAAAAATAAAAATCATCGATTTATGAAATATTATACAAACAAAATGTTATTTTCTTTCCATATGAAATTTAAGAACAAAAAAACGATTTAATTGAAATGTTTCTCAAGAAAACAAGCACTTACCAAAAATAAAGATCATTGATTTATGAAATATTATACAAACAAAATGTTATTATCTTTCCATATGAAATTTAAGAACAAAAAAACGATTTAATTGAAATGTTACTCAAGAAAACAAGCACTAACCAAAAATAAAGATCATCGATTTATGAAATATTATACGAACAAAATGTTATTTTCTTTCCATATGAAATTTAAGAACAAAAAAACGCTTTAATTGAAATGTTACTCAAGAAAACATACACTAACCAAAAACGATGATCATTGAATCAATAAATATTGGGCAAGAAATTTATAAATTTTGCAGTTACATACATAAACACGGTCTAATGACGTTCCCGCTATAACAGCAAGAGTTGTATCACTAGTTATACTCGTACTAAGGCTACCACTGTACAGGTTTATTAACATTAACCAATATCTTCCAAGAAAACAATTTTTTAAAGAGACCATAAGTGATAATAAAAAAGAAACCATTATTCTTTTAATTCTGGTTACTACGGGATTTGAACCGGAACTATCAGACTGAAATTCAGATATCTTACAAACTAGGTCACGTAGGTCTTCAATAGTGTTGTTGTTTTTTTGTTATTTTAAATTACAAATATACATAAAATGCCAACATTTTATACAAAGAAAAATAATAATAATTTTAAGTCGACTCCCAAATTATATGGATCTGGGCTTGTTTCCTGTCATTTTTCGTAACCTCAATAAACAAAGTTTTGCATATATCTTGCTAAAAACATATGAATGTGAACAAACATGTCAATATTATTTTACTCATTGTTGATCATTGTGTGAGAACATATGAAAATGACAAACATGTTAGTATTCTTTTACCGATCGTTGATCATTGTGTGAGAACATATGAATGTGAACAAACATGTCAATATTATTTTACCGATTGTTGATCATTGTGTGATTCTTTTGTTCTTTCACAAATTATATTGTGGTCTAGAATTAGACCTTCGACTTTTGCATCAGAACGTAGCACGTTAACCGCGCGACGAAACAACTCTCTGTAGTTTGTAAAACTTTCAAAATAAAGTGGTTTACAGAGAGCGACGCAAAGTTCAAAACTAATTGAAAGCCACGAGGTGTGATGGAAAATGGTTGCATGAGTGCAAAATATAAAAGCTCTAAAAGGTCATGTTTACGTTTAAAAATGACCCCATTGTCCTTTTTGTTTTTTTGGTCAGTAATGTATAGATATGGCATGATGGGCAATAATTATAGTTGAGTAATTATAAGCTATACATATTAGTAACAGCACGAGCTTGGGTCGTTTGTGTGACTAACGAGTCATTTTGGTATGATTGGCATGTCGATATAGGTCAATTGACCCTAAACCATGTTTCGTTTCAGAGTTTCTCAATCATTTCAAGTATATCCACGTTAAGTTTGCTAGAACGAGGAATAAAACTTTGTTTTATTATACACATCATTCACGTGACCGCAAATCTGCCTTATTTACTAATTAGGACAATGCAACATCTTGAAAGCTTTGGTTTTTTCGATGACACCTTTCCTGTCGTGAAGGCTTACCATTAGACTATATCGGTGGCGATTTTCTAACGGTTAACATTAATGCTAAGAAAAAAACAAAGCATCCCAGGTTTGATTCCTAGTTGATTCACTTTCAGACAAGTTTTACCCTTAGGCTTATATATAACCCACTGTGGCAACATGTCGCGTGCGGAAAAAATCGCACTCGATTTGCAAGCGCAGTTTTGAACACGCGACAAGATTACGGCAATCAATGGCAATATAAATATTAGTGTAAAAAAAAATCCCAATATTTTATTCATTTGTAATTGTTTATAAATTCAATTATGGAAACCTGGGTTCATCCTGTATTTTTTAAACGAAAAAATAATGAATTATTTATCCTATATCATGAGTTACTGACTCACAATCTTATTTTTTTAATAATACGAGATTAAGTGTCAAGTATTTTGATGAATTGTTTATACTTTTAAAAGATAGTACATACAAGTAATTGATACTAATTTTCGTGAAAGCATAAGCCCCGAAGAACAGACGACTTTCTCAGTAGCTTGTCGCTTTATTTGGGACACACAGAATCCCAAATAGCACGGCATTATTTGATTTCAATTATGAATTCTTCCACATCGATCGAATATGTTTTCCTCAACTAAAAAAAAGCTTTCTTTCCATTACGCTTGCTTTATACACCAGAATGAATCGCGACGTGTCGCGCCAGTGGGTTACAGCCCATACAGTGAAAACTATGATAAACGTAACGTCCAATGCGACTACGGTACCGCGTGCGTGCCGCGTTTACAATATCTGCCGCGCCGCGGTAGTAGGTTATCACAGTACAGATTAAATATTTAAAAATCGCACGCGATATGTCGCGCCAGTGGATTATTAGCCTTAGATCGTATTTCATCTTAATGCATGTTTGTCTACAACTTTTTTTTTTTTTTTTTTTTTTTTTTTTATCCACTTTGCACGGATTTCTCCTGTTACACAAAGAAGGTTTGCTTCTAGCGTTAGCTTATTCGTTAGAAATAATATCAGCCAGGATTCTTCTCATACTGCTAGACGGTACCGAGAATATATCAACCGTGTCATTCAGTTGGTTCAATATCTCTATACCACGGGTGACTGAGTGTTTAGCCATGATATTCGTCCTGTAAGTTGGTATGTAGAACAGAGGGTGATTGCTTGCACGGATATATTTATTGGGTACATATAAACTTAGTGCTTCTAGAATCGCGGGACAGTTAAAGGAACCTTGGAAAACCTTTATTAGGAATATCGCAATGGATTCTCGCCTTCTTGTTTCAAGGCTTCTATAGTTACACACCGTGAGAAGTTCGGCATGGTGAGCATATTTTGGGTAATCGCCCTTTGTTCTGTACCATAGATATCTGAGGAATTTTTTTTGTATTTGTTCTATATTGTTTTTGTATTTGAGCTGGTGAGGAGCCCAAACCGTAGATGCATATTCTGATTTGGTTCTAATTAGATAATTATATAAGTTTCGGAGGATATCGGTGCTGTTAAATTCTCTTGATATTCTCATTACAAAACCGAGTAGTTTGTAACAGTCCGATATCAAACGTGAGACATGGTTAACGAACGTGAGTCTGACATCGAAGGTTACGCCCAACTCCTTGAATTCAGAAACTCTTTTTAGTGCCACTCCCTGTATAGTATACTGATGGTGGATTATTGGAAAACGATCGACTATAATATACACAGACACATTTATTAATGTTGAACAGAAGATGATTTTGCTCACTCCAGGAGACTAGGGAGTCTAGGTCCTGTTGTAACTGTGCACAGTCCTGAGGTGAATTGATTTTTTTTGAAGACCTAGATTTTTTCGTATAATTTAAATTTAATCTCTTTCTGTAGTAATTAATATTTCGCCGTCTTACCACTATTCTTTGCACTCTCAGGTGAGATGCCAGCGGACGAAGGAATCTGGGTCAAATACACTCTTTCATCAAATAATGACAATGCAATTTTCTCACGAGTGTACAAATGCACTGTAAGGGAACCCTATTCGTTCCTAGGAGAAATATAGGTTAAAGGTCCCTGTTAACTCTTAACTATCCCAGGTTAAAGGTCCCTGTTAAATTAACGTTTCTTGAATAAAATAAAGAATTTGTGATAAAGACTTAAAAAAAGTCTTTAATTTTTCATGCTAGTTTAAGAAGAAATATATTTTTCTAGATAGTAACGTATTGACCCGACTAATAAGGTGACCCTGATTATAAGGCGACCCCTACTTTTTTATCTGCTTTTTGGAGAAAAAAAAATTTACGTCACCATTATTATTTATTTATTTAACACTTTTATTGCAAATACAATCTGGCGGGCTTATTGCCAGGTGGCAATCTCTTCCAACTAACCAGACAAAAGTAAATAAAGCTAGTTACGTGGTCGCATAAATCATTCAAATGACTATCCATCCCTACGAAATCCATAAACATATACGTGAGAACATGCCCACGAACCCCACAAAGACGGACAATCGTCCGAACATTCTTTTTCATACAAAGTGAGATATCATCAATCAAAAGGAAAGGAAGGGATGGTGGAGAGGAAAGAAAAAGACAAAACAGGAATGAAACACGTTATTTTACTGACAAGAAATTAAGAGTTTTTTCAGTCGCTTCTTAAAGCATGCCAAGGACGGCGCGAGTCTTATATTGATTTGTAACTGATTCCAGAGTCTCACTGCATGGACAGTAAAGGACGACGTAAAGAAAGAGGAGCGGTGAACTGGAAAGGCCAATAAACAATATCTGTTTGAGCGTAGCGCTAATCCATGATTGGAAAGACGCTGAAAATTTTCGGTGAGATAAGAGGGTGCGCCGGGACAGTTAAGGATATTATACAATAGAGACAGTATGTGAATTTGGCGTCTATTTTTAACATTCAACTAGTTCAATGCCTTCTGGTATGAGTTTATATGTTCGTAATTTCGTAGGTTGAAAATGAATCTAAGACACACATTTGAAGACGCTGTAATTTGTCCAGCTGTTCCTCTGTAACATCCAAGTAACATACGTCCGCATAGTCCAGAATCGGAAAGAGCAGAGATTGTACGAGTAAAATTTTGGTTTTAGTTGGTAGGAATCTTTGCAACACTTTAAGGGAATGAAGGCTGAAGAAGATCCTTCGGCTTACCTCATTTATTTGATCTCGCCATGAGAGAATGTTATCTATTAGCACGTCTAGGTTTTTAACAGTTTTATGTAATGGTATGATGGAGCCATCAAGTAATATTGGAGGAAGCAAGTCAGTGTTGAATTTACCGAGAAGCTGAGGGCTGCCAATGAGGATCGCTTGAGACTTCTTAGGATTTATGAGTAAGCCATACTCCCCAGTCCACTCCAAGGTCGATTGAATGTCCGCATTGAAATTGTTCAAAGCTGCGTGAAAGAAATTTGGATCAAAATGAATATATATCTACAGGTCATCCGCATACAGATGTTTCGAACATTTAAGAGACGATGTTATTGGGTTGATGAATATAGAAAAAAGGAGTGGAGAGAGAATTCCACCTTGGGGAACGCCTGCAGAGAGATCAGCCCATTCAGATATACACTCTTGGTATTTACAGGATCTACATTATAATATTATGAAAAATAAAACTCGAATGTAAGGCGACTCGCCTACTTACGTGTCTCCTTTTTAAATAAAAAAAATCTCGCCTTATATCATAGTCGGGCTAATACGGTAATTATTTAACTGTGACCAACATTTTTATTGCAAATTTTATTTAATAATTCTGCTCAAAATATCTGATTTTATGATACAGACGAGCGTGGCTGTAAAGCCACATTATCTTCCACTCCAGTAAGCGAGCCTTCGGGTAAACAACAACGAGAGTAGGCCCACAGTTTTTCTCGTACGTGTCAGAAATACTATCGCAAGTGGACAGGTAACAATACTTAGACATGTCTATCGTTTGCTAGTAGTTAACAGACGAACTCATATACCAGACCGGCATCCTTTTATCATTATTTTCTGTTTGGATACCATCAAGAATCGAATGAAGCTCTTTTTGGATACCATCAAGAATCGAATGAAGCTCTTTTAATGTAAGACCAGCATATTAACAACAAATTTACGGAGATCTTCATATGTTCACAACAATAACTTGAAAATAAGAATTAATCAGTGAGATACAGATATCTTCAGTGAGATATAGGCAAAAGCCTAGTTTACTGGGGATACGACAAATGAAAGGCAACAAACCCAGATCCATTAAAATTGTATGTCCAAATTAAATTACCTGTTATTTTTTTTTTGTTTCGCAAATTATGTATATTTCTTGTCATGTGTAATAATAAATAAATAAAAATAAAAAATTCAAATAAATTATTTTTAAACAAGTGCCCGTTATTAAAAAAAACAGATGGGTGAGACTCTCACGCGGTGGAAGTGAAACTTTTTAACTCCTAGGAAAAGTAGATTTTATGCATTGCTTTTTTCCATTTGTTAACGATTTTTTTTTTAGAATTAGGAAATGATTATGTGGAATTTAATTCAAGAAAATCTCTCTTAATTAAATAAAAAAAGGTTATGTGCGAATTGAATTCAAGAAAATCTCTCTTAATTACTCGTAAATAATATTAATTTTATTAAATAATATTAACTTTATTAAAATATTTTATTTTTAATCTTTAATAATAAATAAAAATAATAAAATAATATACTAAATAACACCAAATTTTTATTTTTTAATAATAAATATATTAATATTTCTATGTCATTATTAATTTAAGTATTTATTTATTGTTGTATAATTTTTATTTTATTATAAATTTATAATATATTATTAATAATATTATTACATTATTATTTAATTATATTATAATTTAATTATAATATAATAATAATATAATTATTAATATTATATACATTTTCATAATTATATATTTAATATAAATTATATATTAAATAAATATTGAATAAAATAAAATAAAATTATTTAATATAAAATAAAATTAATAATCATTAAATATATTAATATAAAAATAATGTATACCAAAAAATATTGTTTTTTATAATATATATTTATATAGTTTAAATAATAAATAATAATTTAAGTAATATTATATAATACACTAAATAATATTAAATATTATTATTAATAAATAATTATTAATATTTAAATAATAAATAATAATTTATGAAATAATAAAATATTTAATAAAAATAAATAATAATTTAATATTAATAAAATACACCGTTTCACTTTTCGTGACATTCAGGCGAATTTGCCCTACCGTGCCTATAGAATTTTCACTGCAAAAAATCTACACCTATTCGAATAAGAATTCTTCTTGGCTTTTTGACCGATGAAAATCATGGTTGAAAATAAAATATATTGTTTCGTAGTAATATTGTGTTGGATAGACACACAAATATTTCACAATTAAATCAAATACCTAGCCAGTGAAACACGGGAAAATAATCAAGGTAGTTATCAAATAACAAATGTATATACGAGTACAAGCTTCACTTTGTTCTTCATATTTATGCCATTTGAATATTTTGAAGCAAAGTTATATAAAACATGATGTGCGATAGCATAATATAAATATAATTACCTTGATCTTTATGGAAGGCTAAAAAATAAAGGAGAAAAAAGAAACGCGTGCGCTAAGATGAAAACCAATTTATGACAGAATACGTAATGAAGAATAAAGGATGTATGTGAAATTAAATCTGATGTGTTGAGTAAAATATAGAAGAGCACTCTGAGATGGTTTTGGCATTTATTGTTGAAAAAATAAATGAAAAAAGACTGAGAAAACACATTTAAAGTTTGAACGTTAATGGAAAATGGAATAGAGCAAGACTAAGGAGAGTATGGATCAAGGGAACGATAATTTGCATTAAGGAAATTTAAAAAGTGAGAGAAATTGTAATTGAACGGTTGTATGAAAAAAATTATATACTGTTAAGAGGTAAAGCATGTACAAGTATGTTGAGATCAAAAAAAGTCCAGCATTGTGTTATATTAGCCTACCACGACGGGTAAATGGGGTGACGGTATGAATATATGTAAAACAGGTTTGGAAAAATAAGTCTACGAGTGTAAACATGCTAAATACAAAAACAGTACAGTAAGGACGAATTCTAAATTGGTATTCTGTGATATCTCTTCAATTATAAAATAGTTTTTCAGGAATCGTGCTTTTATTTTATAAAAGGCATACCATAAGTACCACAAAAATATTTTTTATTATTATTAAACCAGATACGGTACATAAAAAAATATATATAATATTGTAAAATATAGTATAACAAAATATTTGTTACATGTTCTGAATTCAACAAACTAGAAAATGACATGTCTAGCGGGATATATTCACATTAATATTTTATTTTCAATTTATTATTCCGGTGCAGATAATAATACGTTTGAATTTAATCTTGAATAATTATACACGTACATATAAGCCAGATGCGGCTTATTAAGAAACTCTCAAGGTATTTTAAATAACCCATATATCTAGTTAATGCCCATTTCATGAAGGCACATATCACTAGATACGATACATCCATTGTAGACCAAGTTTGTTCTCCCCATTCTTCAAAGTTCATCCCTTCTTTGGAGGTAAGCTTACATTTTAAATATCTAGATCCTTGAGAAAAAAGTTCTGAAGAAATATTTGATACTACTCCCGTCAGCTCTTCAACTGGGAGATACGTATTCCAATACTCGTGGTTTTACCTGCATTTTCAGTTATTTAAAAAAAATCATATTGTCATATTATGTCCAATGTACTCTACTTGCACCTTTTGATGGGGGATAATACTAATTTGTATTTAATCACCCGTTTTAAATCATTCTTCGATAGTACGACATTAAAAAAGCTTCTTTGGGGGGGCTTGAATTAGAATCCTAATAATAAATGTATAATTTATGCATCTTAATTTTTGCGATGCATACGACCAACTTTATTTCAATTATTCCGTACATTTTATAACATTTAAAACTATTCTTGGTGAGTATACGTAATAAAATTTGTACTTTTGCTTAAAATGCGTAAACGTAAAAACATATAACTTTTTATGCCAAGGCCTACCATAAAGGCATATTTTTATTAAGCAATGTTATAAAGTAATTAATTAATTTTAAAACATCATAAAAAAAAACCTTTTCATATAACTTATTACTTAATTCATATTTTTTATTTTGTAGTTCATGAAAATCCTAAAACAAAACGTATGTGATCAATACAATCTATTGACATAATTTTTGATAATTCTGAAATTGTTATGAAATTAGATTTCAAGACCATTTTTTGTGCCTCAACGTAAAAAGCTACGGGAGACAACGGGAAAATACAAATATCTCACTCATTCATAACCGTTTATAACTTTTTTTTATTTTTAAAGACAATAATCCACAATAGTGTTTCAGTGCCAACTTCGATGTATAGAAGCCATATAAATGCTGTAGAAATGTGTATACTGAGAATATAACAGAAGATGATTATATAAAAGAATATTGGAATTTATTTTTATCAAACACTGTTTATTCCAGTGGAATAAACAGTGTTTGATAAAAATAAATTACAATGACTTTAAACCTCCACAATGTTAGTGCCTTAACTATAAACAACAAAGAATATTGGAATAACAGATTAGGGATGAATTTTAACTTAAAGCTAATGTGTTAATTACGATGAAGAACAGCATGCTGAGATTATTTTCGCACTCAGAACGAATAAATGAAGAAATACTAAGTGAGTAGAAGGCAAAGTTTAAGAAGATCAAGGAAAGTATGGTTGGATCAAGTTATTGATGTTTTGAAATAAGGAATGTAAGAAATTAGAGAAATTGTAGAAGTTTTATGAGAAGGTGTATGGATCTAGACGAGGCTAAGGATGTGTGTCAAGATAGGCGTGAAAATCGGGCGCTATAACCTCTCTGCCAACACCAGCAGAAAAACGACTCGGTGGTATGCATGTTGATTTTTTCCAAAAAATATGTTTTAACCTACTCGTAGACGAGTATAATCACACGTTTTAAATATTATATTTTGATAAATGCTTTCAGGTGTTATATTTCATATATCGTATGTGTTATTAAGTCGATATTTTGAAATGATGACTTATGTTGTATTTTGCAAATCGTTATTTTTTTTAATACATTCACTGAACTTCGAGGTCAAGCGATCAGATGTACCACCTCAAAATATATTTTTTACTAAGTGTTTTGTAAAGAAACTGAATACTTTCAAGAATAATTAGCTCTGTTCATTTCTGAAAAGGACTCAAGATGTCTCTTGGGTTCCTAGAAATTTTGCAAGAAAATAAATAATTACTTTCGTCATACAAGATATCAACTTCAGTTCAACTTTAAAAGCTTTGCTAACCTGAACTTATTAACTGGCACTTATTAATTTTCTATGAAATAAAGCTATATAAAATATCCTTTTATGAATATCAGTGAAATAAATTGAAAAAAATGCGTATTTTCGTGTACTTGATATAGGTTGTATTGTATTATAATACATTTTAGTTGTATACAGTACAAACTGGCCGGATTATTGCTATGTGAAAACACTTCCAACCAATCAGAAAGATGTTAAAGAGACCTTAAGTGGAAATCAGGCTGAAATTCTTTTTCTATTTAATCTGGGTACCAGCGGGATTTGAACCCGTAACCTCCGGGCTGGGAGATAAGCGTCTCACTTACTAGCCCGCAGAGGTCGTACATTGATTGGGTAACAACCACTATCGAATGGTACGATTTCATTATAGAATGCTTTAATTTCTTTCCAATATTAACAAATGTTCTTTGATAGCTTTTTTGTTGAATTTATAAGTAAATTTAACATTTATCAAAGTATTTTATATAAACTAAGAATATAATAAAAAGCAATTCAATGCCATTATGTTTTCTTAAAAATTATTGCAAAATTAAAACAAATGGGGTGGTTTTTCTTATTATTATTTGTCATTTATTATATTTTCAAAATAAGTTTTGAGAATTGAAATACATGAATAATCATAAATAAAGGCTGATGTATCACATAAAATTTTATGCGGTTTGTAAAACGTTTCGTTTTACAAATTCGAAATGAAGTTAGACACGTTGTACAGTGTGGCCTGGTGTCAACATTGTATTTGGCCCATTATTCAATAATTATGGTTAACCCTTCCCTTACGGTGATAAAAATAATACGCGTGCTCCGGTGTTGGGTAGTGAGTACGCAATCAAAAATTAGCGATTTTAAATCGGAAAAATAAGAACATTCATAGATAATCCCCTTAATTAATTATAATTGAAGTTAAAAATTATAATAATTGAGATTTATTTGCTGAAAACATTAAAAAACCATCTGGCACCGCTCACGGTACGGGCGTACGTCTAACCTATTTGCAAGCCTAGAGGCTACTAGTGGTGCGGAACGTCAGTCGCATACCCCGGCGCTTAAGCCTTTGCTTGCGACGTTGAGACAATTCAGGTTCTCGCAATTCAGTCTAGTATGCAACAGTGAGATGCGAATATAGTGTCGCGCTTCCCGCATACTAATCACCTATCGTCAAGACGAGGCACTCGCAGCGTTTAAATGCGAATTTGTTTTCGATCTTTACAAAACACCTCGATGTAGTCGATAAATTCTGATTATTATTAATATTATTTTTTTAAATCAATGCGTAAATATATAATGGAGGTATACCTAAAATCTTAACCTTGTATTTATTATATTTATAGAGATATTGATGGTTATTAGAAGCAACGTGTAGAAGATACCCAACACAGGGAAGGAAAGGTTAAGAATCACTGGATTTCCTTATCAACGATATAATTATCTTCAGTAGCTCGCGAACATTCGTTTAAGGTGATCGCACCGTCAATTTTGTGAACGTCGTCCGATTTTTTTCATGTTTTCAGCAATAAAATTTCAATTATTATCACTTTTGACTTCAAATTTCATTAATTTAAACGATTGGCAATGAATATTCTTATTTTTCCGATTTTAAATCGCTCATTTTTACATGTGTATTGATGTGTATTGAATACACAGCACCGGAATGCGTACATTTTTTTAACACCGAAAGAGAAAGCTTTAAGTAGTTTAAGTAAGGCTTCTACAGTTTTAATTTCAATTTATACAGCAGCCTTCATTATTTGTGAACATCACGCATGTAAATAAACGTGCACACTCTTGTCAATTTATGTTTACTTTTAATTTCACGTTCCCGTTTTTAAATATTTCCTTTTCCTGACGAAATGGAGATACGTACTTCACTATTTACATCGTTGTTGGTAAAGCCATAAATTATGAATCTTGTATCCAGAAGTAAAAGGAAACAATTTCCTGAAAAAGTTTTCAATTTATATCCTGAAAATATTTTACATTCTTTATAATAAACGAAGTAAGAATATTGAAATATGAGTTGTTTTAATATAGAACATTATTTTTCGTTAAAAAAAATTCAAATTTATTCATCCTTAAAAATAAGTCATAAATATATTTTTTCCATGTTTAAAGGATTTTCCAATAAGTTAAAAGCTCATATATTTTACAGTTCATATTGTTACTATCTGGTAGACTTTTTGCCAGGTTGTGATATCCTTCAAACAACCAGACAAAAGAGAAGACTTCTGTGGACTTGTTGATAAAACGTATATGATCTAGTCTGGAGGTTCGGGGTCAGGTACTCGTTAGAATCCAGGCTTTCAGTCTGGTTTTTATTGAAGAACTGTTAATTATATTTGTAGTTGGTTGGAAGAGATTATAGGAACCACGGTCGTCACTGAATATTGTCAACACACACGGTCAACGACCGACGAAACGACCTTTGGATATGTCTAAAGGTCGCATACCAAAACATTGAAATTGTTTACCCACAAATACTATTTACGATACATTCCACAATAGAAAGAGAACGCATCACGCTGTCTCGCCGTTTTCGCCAACAAATTGTCTACCCACAATACTATTTGCGATGTCTGCAATACTTCAATCGACCATTTCTGCACGCACAGAAGCGAGATAAAAATATATTGCGGGCGCACTCCCGCGCCCATTCTGAAATGTATAAATATCCACTTACCGATAAATAAAGCATTATTAATTATTATTCATTGATTCATTAACTCTCTCTTTCCGCATTGCTAATTGACGTATTTTATTTATTTACCAACAACTAATATCATCATCTCGTCCTTCAAGGACATTCTGCTAAAAGATTATTAACCATATGGATAAAAGCTCACCAGACATTTGTATATAACGAATAATATAATGTCGAATTTGCGCCATCGTTAACGTGCTTCAAAAAGTTAATAAAAAACATTGCGTCTTCTTAAAGTGACGTAGTATGCTATTTCTGGTTTCAAGGTGCTGCGAGTTGCATAGCCACAGGCCCGCATGGCCGCATTGCTGGTTGCGAGATGCATGGCCGCGCGGTAACGCGCTGGACTTCCGTGGGGAAGGTCATCGGTTCGAACCCCGCGCTGTACTCCTCCCCTCGAACGACACAGGCACTTTTTCCGCCTTGTATTCGAGGGTATAAGGATACCTATGACTTGGGTCATATCTATTCTTAAAAAAAAATCATAATTATTTTCCAAAGACTTTTTTCTTCTTCAGACCAACAATAAAATTGTTTAATTTCTATTTGCTATTTCGTTAATGGTTTTCTTGAAATTTTAGTATTGCATAGTTTTTTCTCTATGCCAATAAAATAATTTCCCACCTTGCACTAAAAAAATTGTAATACTATTGTATGGTTGATTGAAAGAGATTGCTACATGGCAATAAACCCACCGTATTGTCAATCGAACAATTAAGTTATAAGTACTAATCAAAATTAAATTTTATTGCTCATATAGTAAGTAAATATATTTATATTAACCTAAAGAATCTAATCTTAAATAAATCCTTTGAAAAAATACATCATTCTTTATACATTTACTACTTATTAAATTGAAAATGATTTGTTGTTACCGAGAGAGCTTACTTTACAAAGCGTAAGAAAATACAAATAACAATTATAAGAGATTCATTTCAAGAATTGAATAGATAAAACGGATCCTTGAAACTTAGTAAAGTAAAACTGCGATCATCAAAACCGAGAATTTTTTATTATTTATTTCTAACTATAATCTCTAGTTTACTTACAATCATTGAAATTTTACGCTTAAATCTTTGAACCCAATTAATTTTTCAAAAAAAAAATCAATTTATTTGTATAATTTTGAAAATAGAAATTTTGTTATCATTTATTTTGAAGATATAAATTTTGTTATCATTTATTTTAAAGATATAAATTTTGTAAGCAAGATTTTTTTATGAATAAATAGTGTTTGTATATTGTAACCAACATACCATCACGCTATTTATCTGTCGTGATAGCAACACATATTTTTTACCTCTTCTACATCCATACACCTTCTCATAAAATTTCTACGATTTTTCTGACATTTTAGATAATATTCGCTTAATCCAAACATATTATCCTTGATCTTCCTATATCATGCCTTCCACTCACATTTGCACTTTTTATTTGCTTTTTTAGTCTTTCTTCATTAATTTTTTCTACGAATCCAAACAGTCGAAGAATACTCTACTTGATCTTATTCGATACATTTATTTATTTAACACTTTTATTGCAAATATATTCTGGCGGGCTTATTGCCAGGTGGTAATGTTTTCCAACCAACCAGACAAAAGTAAATGGACCAAGTTACGTGGACGCATAAATAATTCAAATGACTATCCATCCCCACGAAATCCATAAACACATACGTGAGCATATGTAATACATACGTGAGCATATGTAACACATACGTGAGCATATTTAACATATACGTGAGCATATGCTCACGAACCCCACAAAAACGATACATCAGTCTTAAGTTCACATTCATCTTCATCTGTTTATTCCGTATTATGTCATACATTACAGAATTACAGCATAAATAATGTGATTTCTTCATAATGCTAAAATGTAATGATTTTCAATACTGGTTTTCTACAAAAAAATATAACTATTACAACGTAAAACATGTTAAAAAAATAAAACAGAAAATATGCAAAACATAACAAAATATTTTAGATTTAAATCTGTTCAGTAAAAAATCAGCCCCTGTACCCCCGAACAAACAATGCACTTTCTGGTGAATTTTTCCAGAACATTCCTGAAATTACCATATTCTTGCTCGCTAGACAAAGACTATTCTCATGCTCTCAAAAGAAAAATGCTCCTTTGTATTCAGAACGCAAACATACACAGGCACCTGTCTTCTTTTTCGCCGTATATTTTCTTTATTCCTCGCCCTGCGAAAACACAAACATCGGAGAGAAATGACTAGACATAAACGAAATGCCTATTTCGTGGTTTGCTGCCATAGAAAAATCCCGAGGGTGAATTCATTCATTAATAACTTAATCATTTTCTTTCACTCGCCACTCGTACATGGATGATTTTTTTCCGAAATCACCGAATTGAGATGAAATTTGTCATACAATTATGTCATATCCGTCTTTGACATCTATCAATACTTTTTACATTAACTCGGTATCCTGACAATCGGTGTTTAGTGATAAATAAGATATTAACAGCTTTTGCATTGTGCAATATTTTTAAATAAATAACATACCATCCCGCCATTTATCTGTTGAAGAAGGAAGTGAGGACAAAGTGCCAAACTTTTCTATCATGACACACATATTTCGCCTCCTTCCTAACCATACAGCTTTGCATACGCTTGCTTCTTTCAAAATGTTGTGCATATGATCCAACTATACTTATCTCGCTCACCCTCTCCCACAACCCCCACTGAGGCTTGCTTTAATTTTTTTTTAATTTGAACTCTCATCCATTAGACATGTCCAAACCACTTCAACGGGCTCTTTCCTAATAAACACTTTATTTTGTATCTTACTTTCATGCTTAACAATTAGATTCCTTATTCTTATATACATAGACTCATCACATGTTCTTCTCAGTGCACACATTTTTACCCCACTTTCTCGGATAATTTAATTATTTTGTTCACCTTGACGTTCCTCTGCCATCTATCAATATTGGCAATAATAGGCTACTATGAGCCATAATTTAGATAGATATGATTATACTAGTTTGAATATATGTATTTGAGCGTTCCAATGACTTTGTTTCTTATTGCATACAACAATATTATAAACATCGTTTTGTTATAAAATGATCACCAATACACTATTTAAGATATAATATCTAAACAAATATGCTACAATATTTGAGATTCAAATCAAAATACCTAAAACTTAAGCTTTATGCTAAATTTCTGAATTGATAATTTTACTAATTTGACTCTTTAAGTGTAGCTCGAGGCTACACACACTTCCGTTGACTATCCCCAAACACGGAGGCTAACCTGATAAATGCCACGGGGAGGCGGAAACACGTGTGGCCTAAAGCGATATTCAATAATAAAATCACCAGGACAATCTATTTAGTTTACCTCGGTATTTCTTGTTTACGATAATGTATCAACATTAATCTCTTTTTGATATTTCCTTTTCCCACATATTTAAATATAAGATTCATGGCAGAAATCTTGTTCACCAAAATTATGAAAAAGTTATACTTACTTTAATACATCAAACTATATTATGCATATGAGGAATAAAGCATTAAGGAACTATCAAAAATATGTTATATTTTATATACGTTATATTTTATATATGTTATATTTTATACATGATAAAATCTTTTGAATCATCTAATATTACCTGTGCATAATCAAAAACCGTTTGGGTATTATATTATCTATGATGAATTAAAAACCTATCGAATCATCAAAACTTTGTTATATATTATATTATCTGTGATAAATCAAAAACCTATCGAACCATCAAAACTTTGTTATATATTATATTATCTGTGATAAATCAAAAACCTATCGAACCATCAAAACTTTGTTATATATCTGTGATGAATTAAAAACCTTTTGAATCATCAAAATTTTGTTATATATTATATCATATTATCTATGATGAATTGAAAACCTTTTGAACCATCAAAACTTTGTTACGTCTTATATTATCTGTGATGAATTAAAAAGCCTTTTAAACCATTTCATTTGTAATATTACTTTTACTTAAACAATAATTATTTTGAACCAATATATTTGTATTTTATCGATGTTTTATAATTATTTGATTTTCGTGTTAGAAGTAAAAAAAACAAGATGAATAGAAACAGCACAAAGTCGCTTCTTCAAAATGCTGGCTCTTTTAAAAAACATGGTTTCAATCTCGACTTGCATGTGTAAATTTTTTATCGCTATATATTTTTCAAAATTTTTACATTATATCGTAGCATAAACACTCTCTAGCCACCACAAAGAAGCTTTAGAAATATGGTGTAATCATGGGTTGACAGAGTCTGTAATGATAACATGTAGAAACGTATGAATAAAGATAAATAAGTATTATTGACTATCAAAAGGAAAATGTCACTTTAAAAAAAAATACTTTGATCGTATACTGTGAGGGGAAAAATATGAATTCCTTCTACCGATGTTTCAAGGTGCATAAAATGTAGGTAGAATATACATATATTGGTTGAAAAATTAACGCGAATGGTTTCATTACACTATCACACCTTCGTTAAGGGCTGCTGCCTGAAAGGTGAAAATAACAACGATGATCGCCAGCTTCTTAAGAGGAAAGAAAATAAGAAGGTGTATTGAGAAAAAGAAAACAATAATAAAAGAGGTACTCAGTAACGATAAACAAAATTATGGCATACCAAACAATTACTTTCGAAATGTATTGACTATTGAAAAAGATACACTGGGTGAACGATGTATAACTATTACTCTAGGCAACTAGAAACTGCTGAAATGCGCATGCTAAGATGGTCAGCTGGTGTGTTCCTAAGAGATAAAATAAAAAGCTCACGCATTGGTGGAAGCCTGGGTGTTACAGACATCAACAGTAAGATGGAGGAGAAGCGATTGAGATGGTATGGGCACGTTGGACGCAGAGCACCCGATCATATTGTGAACCAGGCAATCTCCATGGATCTTCCTCGAATAACAACCAGAGGAAGAACAAAGAACTAATGGGTGGTGCAAAAAGATAACCTGATGCAGAGACATAGCTTGGGGGACGTAGTCCGGGACAGAAGAGCATACAACCTGAGGACGAGGAGAGCTGACCTCAACAGTCTTCGCAGACAGTGAGTTGGGATGGAGCCAGGGAGAAGACACTGGGTGGACATGGCTAATATGATGACAGTCCAGTTTTATCTTGAAGAATTCAATGTTCTCAATAAGATACAGGCAAAAGTCTAGTTTACTGGAGACACAAATAAAAAGCAACGAATTCCAATTTATAAAAATTGTTTGCCCACATAAAATTACGCGTTTTTTTTTCATAAATTGTGTATTTATGATTTTTTTCGTCATTCATAAATAAAATGAAATTAATTTCTCAATTACTTTTGCTGTAGTCTTAGAGCCAATGTACACTGAACTCCTAAAATACTTTCATTCATTTTGAATGCCGTATGCCATCGTCTTCAAACTAACCTAAAATATGTTTGAAAAATCATACCAGAATACTTAAAAAAAAACTTTTTACCGACGGAAATATATAAGCTTTAAAATTATAGTTTACAGAATCTACAGCAGTACATCACTGGAAACTGTAACGAATTTCGATCGAAATCCAAGTAGCACAAATCCCTTAGCATTCGGAGTGCAAGGCTGTTATTCTATCGCCCTGGGATATAACTAGCTCAAAGATACTATCGAACTTTAGTTAGTTACCTGCTTGCATAAAGCTTTGATGGAATGAGAAATTCAATCACAACATGTTTTACAGTTGCAATATAATAACTGTAATATTTAACATTTGTAATAAATCTGCTTGAAAGGTGGGAATCCAATGGGCGGATTGTGAATATTGGTAAGGCAAAAATGATATTGTAGTTGTTGAAGAAGAATTGGGTCGCTGTGCGAATCTTTTGGAAGCAGAAAACAATAGAGTGAATTGTGGGTTATATGTTACAATGTATTACCGACCAGATTATTGCAATATTGGTAAACTTTATTGCTCAAAATGAGCCCAATATTTTTGTCCCAAGTTTAAGATATGCAAACGATGCTTGGACATGGTAAGAAAGGGGTACAAATAAGAAACATGAGAGTGGAAATGAGAAATTTACGTAGAATGTGTGGAAAAAATGTATGACAATAAGAACATAAGAACAAGTTTTTTTTTTAAAGAAGTTGCAGGGCTAAATTTCAAGAATTTGGATGGTTCAACCACGTTTCAAGAAATTGTCTATGAAAAGTTTACAAAAATAATCTATTGGGTTGATGCAAAAGTAATGACCGTTTTTTTATGATCCCAGGTAAAAAAAAATCCCAGGTAAGTAATTATGAATAGTATCTTCTTTTAAATGATTCCATTGTATAAAGGATGCATTCCCTCTACTTTCTATTCAGTTTTGGCCTGGCCAAAGTACAGTGAAGAGCCCTTGTATATTTTCAAAATGTCGGTCGATAAAGTGCATTTACGTCATTATTTACTTTATGAATTCCGTAAAGACAATACCGCGAGTGTGGCAATCAAAAACATTTGCAAAGTGTATGGAGTAGATGTCATCAAAGTTCGACAGGTACGAAGATGGTTTGCAAAATTCCGATCTGGGGATTTTTCACTAATTGTTTTTCACAAATTTTTCACTATTGTGTATTTTGAACTCTTGGAACGCAATGAAACAATTACAGCAGAACGATATTGTCAGCAATTATCCAAATTGAACATTGCCCTTCAAAAGGATAGACCAGAATTGGTAAACAGAAAAGAGGTAGTGTTTCATCACGACAACGCGCGACCACATGTGGCTATGATGACCCAACACAAGCTAAATGAGTTGAAATGGGATGTTATCAAGCATCCATCGTATTTTCCAGATCTTGCTCCTTCCGATTTTCATTTATTCCGATCACTGCAAAAATTTTTAAATGATAAAAAATTTGATACAAAAGAGCAGGTAAAAACATCCCTTACTACATTTTTCGCTTCAAAATCCACGGAATTTTACACTAACGGTATTAATAAGTTGATAGAAAGATGAGAGAAGGTTATAAGAACTGATGGAAATTATATAATTGATTAAATAAGTAATACAAATCTAAAAAAAATGTTTAATTGTATATGTAAAAAACGGTCATAACTTTTGCATCAACCCAATATTAGAGTAATAAAGAAGGTAAGCTAAGTTTGGGAAGATCGAGAGAGAAACGTGACTTGGTCAACTTAATTGAATTCTGAAAAGGAAAGATGGAAAAGTCTTTATCATATGAACGTTTACACGACTAGATGTATGAGCGTGGCAGAAGCTATTGGTGTGTGAAAGAACAGAATGAAGTGGAAATTTCCTATTTCTGCCGACCGAAATACGAGATGGTTATGATGACAGTCATCAAAAACTTTATTCTAGTGCGACTGAAGTCTAATGCATGACGTACGAATGCCAGAAATAAAAATATCATGTTATAATTTCCATCGCTAATAAATCCGTTTTATGTAAACCATATAAAAGTACTACTCTTGAAGAAAATTTGAACATTAATTTATCAAAGTTTTAGTATTAACATTATGGAACATCATGTTAGAATATTGAACTAGAAATAACAATGTTATTTCCTTCACGTCATCAGCTGGTCGTAGTAAACGGATAGGACAGAGCGTCATTTATTTATTATTTTATTTATTTTCCACATGACAAGAAATATTCATAATTTGTGGAAAAAAAACAGGTAATTTAATTTGGACACACAATTTTAATGGATCTGGTTTTGTTATCTTGCGTTTGTCGTGTCCCCAGTAAACTAGGATTTGGCCTGTATCTTACTGAGGACATATAGCAAGGAAAAAAAAACGGATATATCTTGTCGATTTTTGATTTTATAAAACCCCGTTGCACATTCTCATCAACCTGACAAACAATATCCCTCAATTACATATGTATACATCACGCGAAATCAAACTCCTCACACTTCATCACTCCAGACAGACCAAAAATATTCATCCCACAATATACCGCACACAATCATAAAAACAAAAATATACAAAAAATTAAAACAACAAAAAACACTACACTCAAGAGCTCACACAATCCTTTTCCACAAGTCATTCTTCTTCCAAGCCCAAGTACTCAAACTCCTGTCGCAATAACAACCACGCTCCGATCGACTGCATAAATTGATTTCCTCCCTTTGCCTTTATTAAATTCGGCACCCCATTGTATGTCATGGGAACTAAATAGGCATATTGCCTTTGGGCAAAATATATTTTAACATTTGATCTAGGGATGGTGAACATTTGATCAGTTGCCATGCGTGTCATGTGTATCTGGTGAGCCTGCATCTTCCCGTCCTCTCAATGATAGTGCCAGATAATGGATTTTAGATGTAAATTGGCTATGTTCAGAACCCGATACTCCCTGAAAAAATGCTATATTTTCACATATTTTGTGTCCTCTATCAATACACCAACGATTTTTTCTGACTATATATTTCTTTTTATCAAAATACCATTCGCTCATCATGCATTTACCGGTCTCTGACTTTTAAGTTTTCCTTCTTTTAAAATACCATTAATTTGATCATCATTTGCAGCGCCTTACACTCATATTTGCACGTGTTTTGATATCCTATCGCGAATAAACCGAGATCATATCATCGAAAGAGAGCTTCGAAAAGTAACAATTTGCTGAAAATACATTTATTGATACAACTTATATATTTATCATTGATTTCAACATATATAAAGCATATTTTTTGAAAGCTTTACAACTCTACTTTTAGCCGACTGCTGACGTTGTTCTTAATCAATTATTCTATGAATTGATTGACGTATTTACATTTGTACTTTTCTTCCAATCATATTATTTTTTGGTAACAAAAGAAACATATTTATTCTATTTTAAATGTCGAATAAATTATTGGCGTACACAATAAAAAAATAATAAGTATAGAAAATGTTATTTCTAGTTGAATATTCAGTGATATTATTATATTTAATAGACATTTTTAAAAATAGAACGGTTTTTATTTTTAAAAACGTATTACAACTTGATACAAACACGTATATTAAAACTTAATACAAACGTTTTTAAAATTTGACACAAACGCCTGTTTAAACTGGATACTAACATCGATTAAATTTTGATACAAACGTCTTTTAAAACTTGATACAAACGTCTATTAAAACTGGATACAAACGTCTATTTAAACTTGATACAAACATCTGTTAAAACTTGATACAAACGTCTATTAAAAATTGATACAAATGTATATTAAAATTTGATATATACATAAATACCATCACACCATTTACCTGTCAAAGAAGATAGTGAAGACAAAATGTCAGATTATTGTTGACACACATATTTCGCCTCTTACACATGCATACACCTTTTGACAAAACTCGGACGATTTGTTTAACGTTTTACATTCCCTTGTGTGCAAATAATATTCACTTAATCAAACTATTATTTTCTTGATTTTTTTTACCACTCCTACGACAGATTCACACTGAATATTCGTTTTGTTAGTATTTTTCATTCATTCGTTATTTATGTCAAAACTATCTTAAAGTGCTCCCCTTCATATTTTAATACATAAGTTCTAATCCAGTCGAATTACTTTATTCCGTATTTTGTCATACATTGTCAACTTATTTCTTTATTCGGCTCCTTTCTGTCTTTTTTCACATCCACGTCTCACTCCTGTACATCAAAGTTGATACTTAAATACTGTTGTGGCTTATTTTAGCATGTTTTGTAACTGTTCGATTCCAGAATCAAAAACATAAACTGATTTACGATTTTCATGTTCTAAAATAAACGTTAGTACGCATTATATGATAATCTAGCTCAAAGCGCTTTGAGAATTCTTAGAAATGAATTTAAGCATTTATTCTTGGAAGATCTTTTCAACCCGGCTTTCTACTGTACTTCACTTCCTTTCATCGGATTAAAATTTAAATTTTGAGCACAAGCTAATGCATATGAATTGATTCTACTAAAACGTTACTTTGTTGCTTTTAAGACCTCGTTATTGTACATAATTTATTTAATTATTAAAAAGATAAACTACACAAAATTAGACAACTAAAAGAATTTAAAACGTTTCTTTTGGATAAAAATCATAATAATCGATATAAAAGCCAATAGCATTCTATTTTCATACTAACCTCAGTGTATGCCACTTCAATTTCCTGAAACTTTTGTTTAATGGAAAATGCAGAATTGTAGAACAGTTTTATTTACAAACTTCAATGTGCTGATTTTACATAGAAAAGACAGGAAGTTTCTTTAAAAAAAAAAACACAAACCAAATTTAATGAATCCTCGTTTTTATTAAAAAAAAAAAGCTAATCATTGTCACCAGGAAAATCACATATTTTATATCGATGACACAAAATTCTTGCATATATGTGTAAATGATTACGAACATAAATTGGACACATAAAATGCCCTGAAAATATTAAAATCAGTTTATTGGTATAAACCCCTGGTAAATGCATATGTTCTTAAAGTTTCACCGTTGCATCCGAAGTCATCTCCTATCTTCCTCCGCCACAACCCCCCAGTCCATTTTTTTTTCATAAGATATCATAATTTTACCGTTAGATGCATTCAGTTAGTCGGTGCCAGTCCAGACAAAATTCAGTAATGTTTCAGTTCCCCGATGATAAGGCGAAAGCCTTGAAACCCAATGGCAAGGGGCTGGATTCCGGTTGATACACGTTATTTTAAAATTGTTTTAAACATCGTAGTTAAAAACACAGACTGGTACATATTTTTGATCAATTCAAAAAGATTTTTCCCATGGCACCTTCCAGTGTGTACAATGTAAGTCAAAAACAATCCAATACGATAGCTAAAATTCGAGAAGTATACTGATATTTTGCATTAAAAAAATATATTTTTGAATTGACGCCCGTTAGTCCTGAAAGGCTTTCGGACAACTTTATCTTGAACTGCTTTGGTAATTTGTATTTTTTATCCGATATTTTTATGGAATTTGGTCACTATTTGTTCAAAACGATGATGTTGTGACATTCGTAAATGAAGTGTTTCATAAATTGTTATTTTTTTTCGCGTGTCAACATATGTGGAAAAACCAATGCTTTTTGTTTTTTTTTTTTTTTTCAAAAAAATCATATATCTAATAAAATAGGGAGAGAATTCTATTTTCATGCTAGGAGAAAAGAAAACCATTGAATTCATTCTTTAAAAAAACTAATACTGTCATGTGCGCTATCGTATGGTCGTCGTGGATACAGACTTCGTGGAATATTTGAGTGCTCCGGCAAAACGAGAATATTTACTTAGATATTTTGAGCCAAAAGTTTTTGCAGAATGTTGCGAAACTTACGACTTTGACACAGCGCCTTGTCTGATAAAAAATTTATCATTTTATCGACTTGTAGATCATTTGATTTCTTCAAAGGCAATGATTTAACACGTGTATTTTTTTCACTTCGAAATGTTTCGTCTAGATATTTTAGGCAATTTCCTACTCCCATATCAATCAAGTTCTTTACTTATTTTTAAATAAAATAAATAAAACACCTGTTGTTTATTTTATATATACCACTGTTTTATTTGACTTTACTACCGGTTTCAATGGCATTCGTCTTCGTGTAGTGATCTCAAATAAAACAGGGGGGAATACAAAATAAAAAAAACAAGTGTTTATTTTATTAAAAAATAATAAACATGACACCACAAAGTGAAACAAGGGTCTTTTCTGAAATAAGATCTTTGCTATTAATTATTCGTTTTTTTTTATACATTTTTAATAAGCCTTTACAATCATTCGAAATTGGCTTTTTACTTTCTAAGCGGCCTTTCTGTCGGATGAAAAAAATCAGTTTAATTTTATAATATACTTTTCCTTGATTTTCATTTAATTTTTCATGCTTTCGCTTACTTATACAAAAGAAAAGATTACATTTTTTATATTGGCAAAGCATAACTAATAGCCCTGTATACGCATAATTACAGAGCTATCCTTCTTAACGCTTCCATCATCTGATAAAATGCTATCTTTAATTTAACTAGCGGAATCCTTTAATTTACGCCAATCTTTCATTATTAACACATATGTCACATTTACTTTTCTTTTTTTTATCACCATTATTTAAACCGATCAGGGTATAAATTGCACTTTTCCGTACCAGACGACATCGATTGACTTGCCTCCAGTTGAAAATCGCGTGCTATTCGCAGTAATGAGAAGATTCAAAAGTAACAAAAGTGTTGCTGATAATCAAGTAACTTCAATCAGACGACATTCAGCTCTACTCGGAATACCTCGAACGATTCTGCAACGAAAATTAAGAAGCAATTTGCACATCTTTCCGTATAAAATTCAGTTGGTGCAAGAACTGACACCACAAGAATTATAGCCACGCCTTGAATTTATGGATCCACTGTAAAACATACGGGTATAAATCACCTGCATGAAAATGTGTTTAGATTTTTTTAAATCTAATATTTTTTATATATACATATCATAACGCAATTTCACTGTCAGAGTAAACAGAGAGGAAACAGCGCTAGACTTTTCAATCTCGACACACATCATTCGCCTCTTCCACATCCATATATCTTCTCACACAACTCCTACGATTTATCTGACTCTCCATATCTGTCATTCTTTTAAAATATTAACTACTTGATCCAACCATACTTTTCTTGGTCTTCCTCTATCACGCCTTCTACTCAAATTTGCACTCTACATTTTATTAGATTTTCTTCATTCATTCGTTCTACATGCCCAAATCAACTAAGAGTGCTTATCTTCATTTGACTCAAAACACATTAATTTCTTCTAACTGAATTCGTTCATAAATTATTATCTTGGATATTCTTATCATTCCAAAGATTTCTAAAGCATTCATTCTGCTCTATTCAGTATTTTTCTACTCGCATATTTCACTCCTATACATCAATTTTGCTAAAAAAATAATTATTCCCTCCTGCTCAAATATATATGTTTTAGTGCCCCATGGATTGTGTTGCTTACCGCAACACGCTTAAACATATATTTATAAAATCGTTACATATCTATTTTAGAATATTAATAAAAAAAACAAGTATTGTACGTCATATTACTAAATTTTAATTTGAGTACGATAAAAATCCTGTAGATGTTTTTCATTTTCATCAACCGTTAAACATTTTTAAAAATATATAAAATCATATAATAAAAGTCACTTTACGACCTTTACTGAATAATATTGAATAACCTGTAAAAATAAGGCAAATGTGTGTAAAATGTGTCCTTTATATCTTGGGCATAAAATTTTCAGTGTCTTTACTCTCATTTTATTAACATAAAATGAGCAAGACGTGAAAAATGGGACACAACACAGGATGTCGACTTCATTTAGTAGGTCATTTGTTCCCATTTTTGCAACGTGTGGAAGGCTCTTTCCTAGCGAAGCTTCCTCTACAAGATTACTGGTTTTTCCTTACATTTCCATCAAGGGTGTGAAGCTCCACGCTGCGGGATGGTGAAACAGTGCAGCCCCAATAAGGCGATAAAAGATACGGGACAATTTGTTTTACTTACCCCTAGATTGCAAGAGTGAGTATTTACTTAGATATTCTATTAACTTGCGCCAGCAGCCCCTTTGGGAAACATGTTTTGTCTTATAATATCCAGGGATTTTTTACGTTAGATACATAAAATGTATGTTGAAAGCATTAACTTTATTAAATCCATAAGAGTTTCGTATTTTTCTATTCTTATGGGCCAATAGAGAATTATATTTTCTTATATTTAAATTCAAAACTTTATTTTTAAATCTTTAAAAAGCTTTATTCAGTGCCTGTTTTTTTTTTCATTTGAATGATCGATGACCTCTATGGCTTGATTGATAAGACGCGTCTATCTTCCAGCCTAGGAATAATGTTTTTGATTCCAGATAGTGCCCAATTGTATTAACAAGTCCAGTTTAGTTTTAACTTAAAGCTTGTTAAATACCTTTGTAGTTAATTGGAATAGATTAACGTTTGGCAATAATTACACCAGGTTATACTGTATATACTATATAGCATCACGCCATTTATTTATCATGGTAGCGGAGAGGACAGAGTTTTATCTAAACTAGTTAATAATTGTTTATAAAATCATACACCGATGATCACTGTTATCGTGTCCTAGCTTGAGTACCATGAAAACGTTACATATGTCATGTATCTCTCTACTGCCAGCACATGTTAATCTTATATTCTTATATCATTCACCCTCAACATATTATGCATGTACCACTTATCTAAGAACCTATTTGGCATTATCAGTAACACGGTATAATCACCAAAACCAATGTTATCTTATCCACATTCAAATAAATATTATAAGTTATATTATACCCTTGTCAAGCTTATTATGTACTAGATTTAGCGTTATTACTTTAATGTCGACCTACTCGATGTTTTATTTTCTAGTTTGCTATCTTGCTGGCGCTTATCTCCCCAAATTCAATAAAGATTTAATATCACTAAATGGGAGAAGCTGCGACGAGATATAAATCACTGATATTGATTTGACATGATAACATACTCTACGCATTCCTCTCTAATCTATTGAAGGGTCGTGGAATAGTTATCTTTGCTTTAAATAAGACGTCATATCTGAGGCAGCATCATTATTCTTAAAGACGCTAAGATATTAACATCATCCTTATCATAATACTGTTAATATTATACTTCAAATGTAATTCAACCTTTATACAAATAAAACTACACGTTGAAATTCTAAAAGTGTTTTCGTTGCAAAAGGCCATAACACATAAATAAATTTCATTGCAATTTCGATGTCCTATATTCACATTCAACTTGATTATTTTTAGTAAACTGATGGATTAAACACATAAGTTTGACTTCGGATGTAGATGAGAGAGTTTTGTTATTATAAGTAACCATAAAAATATTTTAGCCCGGCGTACATACCACTTTGTCATTTCCCTATTGAAGTAGGAAAAGGGCATAGTTCTTCCTATCTTGACACACATTTTTTGCTTTTTCTATATCCATACACCTTCTTATACAACTCCTACGATTTCTTTGACTTTTACGCTTCCTTTTTATAAAATATCATTCACTTTATCTATCGTAGTTTCCTTAAAAACTGTTTAATTAAATTTAAATTTAATAATATAATTTAATAAGTAAATGTCACCAATGCCCCTTGTAATAAACAATGCCCCTTGTAATAAAACAATGCACTTGTAATAAAAATACAATGCCCCTTGTAATAAAAATAAAAACGCCAGTAGTGTCAACATAATACGAGGCCGTGCACAAGTGCAAAGACAAATAATTGAAAAACATATTGCAAACAAAAAATAAACGACGGAATCGGACAGGTGCAACAACACAAGGAAAAATCACAATTAATTTTTTTTAAATCTACAACAATCAATTAAAAAGCAGTTCATAAAAGTTTTCGAAAGACACACGGGATTCCATTTCAAGGCTCAGATATTCGGAAGTACCTGTTTATGTACTCCTTATATTTCAACAAATTAACTTCAATAATGTCGAAGATTACAGCTTACTCATTTTCGATCTTGTAGTCTAGATATGGGAGAATTCGCAAAATAATTTGTTCTATAATATTTACATATAAATGAGTCCTGCAGTATTGTTAGAACTCGAAAGCTAATCAATTCCAAAAGTTTCGGACAATCGGTCATTTCACAACGAGTTTGGAAAACATTTTAGTATTTGTAATTTATTTTTATCAAACACTGTTTATTCCACTTTTTTATGACGGTATAACCCTACCGGTTTCAAGGCTTTCACCTCATTTTCAGGGGAGCGCAAACAAGACTAAATGCTGTTCGAACTGGCACCGATATACACGCTTCAACGGTTGTGGCTGGGGGTGGGAGGAGAGGAGAGAGGCCTGTCCAATTTATTTCCGTTACCACTGATATGTAAGAATTTGGCATCATCGATAGAAAAAGTATGATTCTCGCGGTGACAATGATTAGCCATTTCAGAATACAACGGTGACAATGATTAGCCATTTCACCGATCGGAACATCTGTTGAACAGTTATTTACCCAAAATTTCTCCGCTCTTGGCCGAAATTATCCCATGCCTCTCTCCTCTCCTCCCTCCCCCAGCCCCCAACCGTTGAAGCGTGTATATCGGTGCCAGTTCGAACAGCATTTAGTCTTGTTTGCGCTCCCCTGAAGATGAGGTGAAAGCCTTGAAACCGGTAGGGTTATACCATCATAAAAAAGTGGAATAAACAGTGTTTGATAAAAATAAATTACAATGTCTTTAAACCTCCACAATGTTAATGCCTTAACTATAAACAACATTTTAGTATTTGTTAGGAATATATTTATTGGATAACAGTTTTTTTACCTGTAGTTATCCAAAATCTTTTAAAAACTAAATGCATGCTCGAATGAAGAGTGTTTTATTTATATTCAATATACTGTCATCATCATCAATGGTTCTTCTTCAAGTCCAAAAAAAATACTCCTTTAAAACTTAAATTTTGTGGCATATTTTACACGGAGCAAAAGTCGGGTGGTTGCTAAAAGGTGCATTATTATCTTTTCTGTGGCATGCTCTTGACACCCCATATTTGGCAATGTTCTATTTTTTGGTCGTCCCACCTTGTTGTTAAAACTTATATTGAATTAAATATAGAATAACTTTTAAAGAATAACTTCTTACATAACTTTGGGATATAGATCTGAATATGAATGTTGCAAATTTCAGTTACGATGATATAAAAAATTTGAAAGGAAAAATGAATACGTTATATGTGTGAATAATGAAAGATTGAAGCATGTTTGGAGAATTCTACTATTTTGATAGTATTTTCTAAGATGATGGAAAAGTGACGAGATGCATCAAACGGGTTGTAGTGATAACAAATAAAACCATATAAGGTGTGGTAAAGGAAGACCAAAAACAGTATGGTTAGATCAAGTTAATCATATTTTGAAAGAAGGGAATGTAAAAAGTCAGAATAATCGTTAGAGCTGTATGAATATAAGAGAGGAAAAAAAGGTAAGTCTGGCACTCCCACTTCTCTGCTTACCCCGACAAGGGGATGGTAGGATGGTATGTATGTATGGTATTTATTACCAACGAAATTATGATGCAGTTGGAATAGTGTTTCAGCTAAGTATTTGAAACAAATGTATGAAATTTGTGATTAAAGATTTGTCACAGGATTTGCCTAGCGATTTGCTAAATCCATAAAATGTACGATTTTCAACATTGTTATGTAATTTACTACAGTTCACCGTCTCAATTAAGCGATATAAAATTTAAATTATGTTTTGTGGATAGTAAAAATTAAAAAAAAAGCTCCAGTCTGTTGAATGAAAGCAATATTTATTTTTGTATTAAATTCCAAATCGTAATTAATTATAACTTTTAACCATTGTTTTCTACAGCAGCTTTCTTATTGAGGCTTCTCTCAGTAATTGCTCGAAACTTTTTTAAGGTTTCCGTATCACAGTTTTAGTTAAAATTTTAAGGGTAAATTTATATTTTAGCTTCAAGTAAAATAAGCAAGAATTCACAATTTTCAGAGACAAATTAAGTCATTTTCTTTTAATTATAATTGTCTTCGTCTACATTTTAATTAGCCCTTACCAAACGAATTGAAAATTCTATTGCTTAAGATCTTTATTTATAACAAGTTCATTAAAATAGTATCTTGAATGATTTCTAAATAATTCAAGTGTTATTATTGCGTTAGATTTAGCTATGAACAACAATTTAATTTTCTTGAACTGGTCCTTTTCCCGTATTCAAACTTTGGGCAATATCATAAAGGGCCATGAGATACGAACAAAAGATAAGAACAACAACGATATACACTGCTTGTTCAAATCAGTCCCGTTCAATAGTTGAAACAACTATTAAATTCCAAATCCTCTTCAATTTTTTATATTTTACCATAATCCAGGTATCACACTTTCACATTCAGATAATCTGGTATTGCGTTCTTTCTCGACCATTACGATAACCTCAAGAGCGCTTCCTAATTAGTTCAAGAGAAAATGAGGGAAGCTGGGAAATACCAATGTTTCATAAAAAATTTAGATTTTTGTGTTACATGGCTCACGAGTAAAACCAGTCTAGAAGTGAATCTGCTAGGAATTGAACCTGGAGCGCCCAGTATTAATGCTAACCATTAGTCTACGGCTGCTGACATATATTGATTTCATTCGTTCATCTGTCAAATAGATTATATTTATTCATTCACTTTCTTTAACCCTTCCTTCCCGGTGATGTGTAACTAGTACACATTGCTTCTAAAAACTTTAATATCTC
Source organism: Odontocerum albicorne (assembly GCA_949825065.1). Classification (NCBI taxonomy): domain Eukaryota; kingdom Metazoa; phylum Arthropoda; class Insecta; order Trichoptera; family Odontoceridae; genus Odontocerum; species Odontocerum albicorne. Next base: position 5,412,350 of record OX463844.1, read on the forward strand.
TATAAATATTATAAATACTGGATTAAGATTTTAGGTATTCCTCCGTAATACATTAACGCATTGAATGAAAAAAATAATGTTAGTAATAATTAGCACGTATCGGCCACATCAGAGATATTTTGTAAAAATCGGGAATAAATTCACCAATACAATGAAATGTGTGCCAGTGTGTGACGAAGGTATATTCATTAAAAACACTGTTATGGGTGAGAAAGCGACGCTATTCACGTCTTACCCTCACTCTACTTCGGTATATGGGAACGCAAGAAATAGAATCTTAGTTCGCTCACTTCTCTCGCTTCAGTAGCTCTCGCTTCAGTTTTGTGAATGTCGGCCGATGGTTTTTTTCATGTTTTCAGCAATTAAATTTCAATTATTATCACTTTTGACTTCAAATTTGATAATTTAAGCGATTGGCAATAAATATTCTTATTTTTCCGATTTTTTACATGTGTATTGATGTGTATTGAATATACAGCATCGGAACGCGCGGATTTTTTAAGCAAAGGAAGGGAAAGGTTAATGGCATACTTCAATCAAACTTGAATGGTTAAACCATATTTTCATATCTTATCCAATGTGTATTCCTGCCCAATGCAATAAAATTCTCTCGTCAGCCTCGACGATACATTTTTGTACATTTTTCATCACGTCTGTGTTTTTTTTTAATATTTTAATACCAGAGATAATATTCCGCTTATTATAAAGTCTCTAAAAACTTGTTTAAAATTTGAAAGATGATTTTTTCCTCATTTTTATCGGGGGTTGATGTGCTAAGATGCCCATCATCTTACCATTTTCACGGCCCTTTTGACAGCGTTAATATTATTCATAAAACCTCAATTTCGACGTAGCATCCTAGCCAAGAGCCTTCTGCACCATTCGCACTACTTCACCGCACTCTGTTGTATTTTTAACGCAGAATTTTTATCGACTCATTTTAAAAATGAAAACCGCAAGCGTGCTAACATGCGTTGTAAATACTACCCATATAATATGGGTGAAAATTGAGATTTACATCAGATAGTAAGATAAAAAGATGGGCTCAGTCAAAAACAAACAGCCCTCGAAATTTTTGAATTCTCGTTATTTTTTTTTTATCAAACCATGCATTTAGCAAAAATGCATTTTTTTATTCCATTAATTACATTTATATGCATCCTATCCCGAGGAACTCTTTCATCCAAAGAGTTCATCGAAATAGAAGCTAGAACCACATGTATCGGGAATTTATGTGATTTGTTAAATAATAAAAAAGTTATAAATTGTTAAATATTAATTTATCAATTTATTTTCTTTGTTGTATAATTTACAAGCACCATAAAAAGTAGTTAGATAATCTGGATTCGCACAAATGAATGTATTTAAAAACGTTCGTGTTAACTTTTTATTTTATTTTACATAACAAGTGTATGTATAATTTGTATAAATAATATGTAAAAAAAAAACAAGATATACTAAAGCAATGTAATTTTAAATTTGCACTGTTTAACACTTGCCTTACTGTGCTAAACAATTCCACCAGCCACTGTGCTGGACGCTCAGCATCCAGTGAAAAATGTATGTTTTAAATTAAAATTATGAAAAATCTGCTAGGCTATTTTTTGCAATTAGCTATAAAATTATTTTATTATGTAAGTTCCTGGTCACTCACTATCCATCATAGGGTGGCAAGTGTTAATTATTATACGTGGATCTGAGTTTGTTTCCCTGTATGTTTTTGTTACCTCAGTGACCATTGCTTTCATTTTATTGAGTTAAATATGGGACATAAAAAAATCAATATTTTTTGTTGATTGTTAACCATTAGATTCATTCGTTAAAAATAATCATAAGCTTGAAAAAGTATTAGTTGTGAGATCAAATAACAAGTCAATACCACGTAAGATACCACATTGTAAATACCACGTAAGATACTACATACCACGTAAGATACTACAGTGTCAATAGTCTAGTAAAAAGCAGTGTCAATAGTCTGGTAAAAAGTAAAATTGATATTCAAGTTTATACATTTTAACGTCTGATTCTACTTGAATTTGTTTCGTAGGGAAACCGACTTGCCGTTTGTGTATTTAAAAATTACGTACACGTGGGATGTTTTTTTTGGCTACGAAGCTACGATATACAATTCACGACTAAACACTTTTTTATCAGTAACATAACTTGGAGAGTTTCAGACTTTTGGCCAAAGTAACATTAATAAAGTATTTGAGGAATTCTGTTGAGTTATATAAAGCAACAAAACTTTATTTGTGAAAAAAAAACGCTCGATAGCTTTTTTCTGGTACGGTTTGTGGGATATATGTGTACTCTTAGAATTCAGAGAAGCTTTTACCAAAAAATATATTTTAGCGAAACAGTCAGAATAACAAATGATAGTTTCAAACAAATTTGCTTTAAAAAAGTTCTATTTGAAATAAATTCACCTTGTTTCCTAAAAAATCGGGGAATCATTGCAAAAGGGAGTAGCAACATGTTTCCCTCTCACTCTCGAGAGCATTCTCTGGAATTGGCGCCCATTTTAGCTGTACATTTGCAGAGCTCATCTATTCTGTCGTCATAAGCAAAAACGCAGCTAACGGGAAAAAATAAAAAATTTAACTAAGTATGAGGCAATATTCCATATCAAATTCTGAACCATAAAAAAATACAGAAAACCATTTATTTCAACACAAAAATCGACATAATGTCTCTTTTAATTTTACAAAATACTAGGTTTTTCTAAGCAAAAAAACAATAAATGTGATTCATAAGCAAAAAAGCAGCATGCGTTTGCTGCGTTTTTGCTTATGAATCACATTTTTTATGATTTTTTGTTTATGAATCACGACATTTTAAGCAGCAATGAAAAACATAAAAGTGCAGTTTTCTCAAAAGCTAACTTTTGCCATTAGCTGTGTTTTTGCTTAAAAGGGCAGTATTGGTCCACTCCACATATTCTTCATCTTACTGTAATGATAACTAAATGAGACATAAAACGATGACACCGTTGGTAAAAACGCCTACCTTCCGACCCGCGGATTGCAGCCTTCATTCCCGTTGGTAGCTAGCTTTTTTCAAAAAGTTCTAATCTAGCTTTCACTAAGTGCTTGGTTTAAACCTTTTTGATTTGTTGGAATATACGCTGTATGGCAATAATCCCACCAAGTATTACTTCCAACAACAAAAGTGTGATAGATACAATACAAAATGTTAAGAATTATTTCTAAATAGTCATACTTTATAATAATTCAATCTTTGATTTAAATTAATCAGTAAGAAATTAAAAAATGAAAAAAACAAACAAGAAATATTTATTTCTCTCCGGAAATGTTTATAAGTAAGTTAACTTTCATACATTTTCCCTCTATATATAACTACAAATAAGCTCAAATGCTACGAAAATCCCTTTAGGAATCAAACTCACGAATGAGTGCTAAAAAAAGTATCGCTTAACTTTACTACGGTGCCAATAATCAAATCGTTTTGATAAAAATAAAGTTAAAAAATATGAACTTGTATCGAAATAAACTATATAAATACACGCAAGTGTAATTTGTTTCGTCAGGTGATAAAAAAATCACAAAGTTTTCTTTTCTTTTCCTATGACGTCCTTAATACACCCGAATTGTATCTGTGAGAAAATATTGTATTCGGCCCCAGTTATCGAGCATTTGGATAAAGAATAAACCGAAGTGCGCAGTATACTCGTGAATCGTCATTGAACATATTAATAACAATATTGCATATGATTGTTACTTGACGAGCTCTTTTGTCAGACTATGAAATTTTTCTTTATTTTTTTTGGGTACAGTTAGAAATCAAACCCAAACCCTCTGGTTGGAAATTAGGGCGTTGTACCAGCTAGATCAAAGAGGTTTTTTTGTTTTTCGAAGAAATTTTATTCATTCTTTACAATTCTTCAACATTTTACAATATAAACGTAGCGTATTTTATTAAAATAAATATTTTACCTTGATTATCCGCAATCAAACGGATTTCATTTATCTTTCATTCGCCCTCCCCTCGTCCCATTCGGCAATCCTCCAGGAAGATAGTACGAGAGCGGGGGTGGTGTTGGGTCCCAAATT